>VZRH01001375.1:1830-11882 GCA_013397555.1 Urocynchramus pylzowi | reverse complement strand
GCCTGAGATGGTTCCAAACTGAGATCCCTGGAATGTAATGGTTCCAAACTGAGATCCCTGGCATGGAATGGTTCCAAACTGGGATCCCTGGCATGGGATGGTTCCAAACTGGAATGGTTCCAAACTGGGATCCCTGGCATGGAATGGTTCCAAACTGAGATCCCTGGCATGGAATGGTTCCAAACTGAGATCCCTGGCCTGGAATGGTTCCAAACTGGGATCCCTGGCATGGATGGGGAAGCTCCGAGGAGCTCCCTCGGTTTGGGATCCGCATCTGTCCCTGGATGCAGAGGGTGAGGATTCCCCTATAAATCACTGATTTTATCGTTATTTTCCTGCTTTCCGGAGTTTTTCCAGCTCAAATCCTTCCCATTCCAGGTTCAGGCTGCCAGGCCAAGGTGGAATTTTGGGAAGGAGGAGAAATTCCCATCAACCCCACGGAAAAGGGAGCAGGGTCTGGCTCAGAGCTCCGCTTCCAGAAGGAGGAAAATCGTGATGGAATCCTGAATTTCACCGTGGAATTCACAACCCCCTTCCCACCAGGGCTGGGGGCAGAGCGTCCAGGGACTGTGGGAGAAGCAGGGCCGGGAATGGGATCTTAATTAGGGTTAATTAAAGGTTGCCTTGTCCAGGGCGAGGGAGACCCTGTGTGGAGAGCGGGAGCAGCACAGGCCCCGCGGGTCCGGCAGGGCTCACCTGGGGAGGACACCTGGAATGTTCGGCAGCTCCCAAAATTCTGGGGGAAAAAATCCGAAAAATAAATTTAAAAAATCATTGGTTTTGTTTTGGGATGAAATTTCTGCTTAAACGCCACCTAGTCCCAGGTTTAATCAAACTAAACCCAGAATTAATCAAACTAAACCCAGAATTAATCAAACTAAACCCAGATTTAATCCGTCAAATTGAGGGTTTTTCCCTGTTTTGGATTTGTCATTAAAGGATGGGAATGGGAGAGCGGGAACAGCAGAGAGGTTTTATCAGGAATAAAACGTTTGCCTTCAATTAAAAAATAAAAAAGAGAAATTCCATTTTCTGGATCTTAACTAAAAAACGGGATTTTTTTTTTCTGAGAGAGGTCATTTTGAACAGGCAAATGAAGATTTTGGGTGGGAGGAAGAGCCTGGAAAAGCACCAAAAACCCCAATTCTTGCTCACCTCACCCCAAAAACGAACATTGACTTGGGGGAGAAGGGGGAAAGGGAGATTCCCAGCGGGTGCAGGATTCCCATGAGGAGAGGAAAGCAAACCCCGCTGGGACTGAACCCAACTTCGCTCTGTCCCTTGGGAATTCCCAGGATTGAAGGAATTCCCGGCATTTTTAACCCCTTAGTGCCCCTGCCCCAGTGGGGAGCGGGGCTCGGCTCCTCCCCGGTGGCATTGGGGACATTCAGAGCCTCACCAGTGGCGCTGGGGACATTCGGAGCCTCCCCAGGACATTCGGATTCTCCCTGGTGACACTGGGGACATTCAGANGACATTCGGAGCCTCCCCAGGACATTCGGATTCTCCCTGGTGACACTGGGGACATTCAGAGCCTCCCTGGTGACATTGGGGACATTCAGAGCCTCCCTGGTGACACAGATCCCGTTCCTGACCTATTTCCTCACCTGGGCTGTAACCTGGATAACTCCGGCAGCGGCCTCGGAAATCCCGGGACAAGGGGCCAAGGGGCCAAGGGGACAAGGGGCCAAGGGGCCAAGGGGACAAGGGGACAAGGGGCCAAGGGGACAAGGGGACAAGGGGCCAAGGGGCCAAGGGGCCAAGGGGACAAGGGGACAAGGGGCCAAGGGGCCAGGGCTGCAGCGGGGCCTGGGGTGGGCCAGCAGCGCCTCCAGCCCGGCCTGCAACGGGATTGACATTCCTGCTGAATTCTCTGAAAATTCCCTGAAAATTCCCACTAAACCCTCAGTAAATTCCCACTAAATTCCCACTAAAATTCCCAGTAAACCCTCAGCAAATTCCCACTAAATTCCCTGAAAATTCCCAGTAAACCCTCAGTAAATTCCCACTAAATTCCCAGTAAATTTCCTGTAAATTCCCACTAATTTCCCACTAAACCCTCAGTAAATTCCCAGTAAATTCCCACTAAATTCCCAGCAAATTTCCTGTAAATTCCCACTAATTTCCCACTAAACCCTCAGTATATTCCCAGTAAATTCCCACTAAATTTCCTGTAAATTCCCACTAAACTCCCAGTAAACTCTCAGTAAATTCCCACTAAATTCCCACTAAATTCCCTGTAAAATCCCAGTAAAATCCCTGTAAATTCCCAGTAAATTCCCAGTAAAATCTCAGTAAAATCCCAGTAAATTCCCAGTAAAATCCCAGTAAACTCCCAGTAAACTCCCAGTATATTCCCTGTAAATCCCCAATAAACCCCCAGTAGGTTCCCAGCGAATTCCTCAGTCAACAAACCCCCCCTGAGACACCAAGAGCGGGATCAGGACGGGAATCAAGAGGGAAAATCAGGAATTCCCCAAAACAATCCCAAGCCTTTTCCAGGTTTGGGTTGGCTGAACTGGAGTTCTTTGCAGGAGCCCCAGGGGATGATCCCGGCATTCCCGAGCCCCTGGGCTCTGTCTCATCCCAGCCTCTCTCCCTTCCCGAGCGCTGACGTTAAATAAACTCTTTCTGGAACCATCCGACACCGTAATTATTGGCAGATAATTGCCGGGAATGCCGTACCGGGATTCCTAATCCCGGATCCTAAATCGTCTCCGAACGGGGCCAGGTCACGGCAGCGCCCCAGGAAAACCAAATCCTCTCCTGCTCTGCAGAACTCCGGTCACATCCTGCGTTTTGAGGACCTCCAAACGCAGATTTCCCTGGAAAATATTGGGAAAACTCAGGGAATTCCACCCCAGGGAAGACAAACGGTATTCCTGCTCCACGAGCAGCCTCCAAACCGGATTTCTCTGGAAAATACGGGGAAAATTCAGGATGTTTGCTGCGAGGAGGATGAATTGTGTTCCTGCATCCCGAGGGAGGGAGCAGGGCAGGGAGAGGGGACCCCGAGCTCAGCTCCCGGGGCTGGGGACAGCTCTGAGCTCCCGGGGTGGCTCCAGCGGCCCGGATCCAGGGAATCTGGCACTCCCCGGGGCCAGCGGGCTGTGTCAGCAGGACGAGTCCTGGCAGCAGTGAGGTGACAGCGCCGTGTCCCCGTGACATCAGCGCGGGCCCACGGAGCCGGTCCTGCCACGTGTCCCCGCATTGCGACAGCGCCAGCGCCCCGCGGGGGCACCGGGCACGCCCGGGCACGGGGGGTGGCAGCGGGGACAGCGCTGCCCCGGGCCCGGCCCGGATCGTCCCGCTCGAATCCCGGGATTCGCTCCGCAGCCCCTCCCCAAATCCCGGCTCTGGTCCTGGGGGACGCCTCGGGCGCTGGGGTCACCCCAGGCCAGGGTGACAAAGCGAAATTGCCCCCAAAGCCACCCCGGGGCTGGGCTGTCCCCCCGGGGCTCTGTTGGCGGCTTTGGTTTCTTTGTCCTCGGTTGTGATGGAGAATGCGCCGATTTCCCGGGAATTTCCTGGGAATTCAGCTCCTAAACCCCCCTAAAGCCGGGCCCCGCCCCCACTGAGGGTCCCTTTGTTGCGGCCCCACCTGGCCCCGGCCCCGCTCCCACCCGATTGTCCCGGGACACTGGCGGGGGTCACCTGGGTCACCTCGGCGGGCAGAGGGGGCGGCCCCGGCCAGGTGAGCTCTGGAGCCGCCTTTGATGCCGGAATTCCAGCCCAGCTCTCCCGGGACGCTCCCCCCGCGCCGCCCCGGCAGGTTTCTCTCTTTAATTACTTTTTACCTTTCTTTGTTAATTATCAAATTGTCGGAGGCCCTGCTGGGAACAGGAGAGGGAAATCCTTGTCACCCTGCTGAGCCACAGAGGTGTCACCCCCTTCTGGAGCCATTCTGGCTCCTTTTGCAGCAAAATTCCGAGTTTTCCGTGGATTTATGAATTTTAAACCCTCCCAGCCCAGGATGGGATTTTGGGGCGCCCTGAGCGGGGCCAGGGCAGTTCTGGGGGGTCGCTCCCAGCTCGGGGTGTTTTGGGATTTTCAACAAGCGTGGATCCCGAGGGAACGGGTGAATCCCAAAGTGGGAATCGCTCGCTGAGCCCCAGCCGGATCCTCCCGCGGATCCCAAGGGAGGGATCCCAACATTCCCAACATTTCCCGGGATCAGCAACCCCAGCACGGGGGGGGAAGCTCGGCTGCCTCCTCGGGAGCTGGGAAAGTCGGGAATCCCGGCCGGGTGGGAAAAGCGGGAAGGGCTGCCTGGGGAGGGGCAGGAACGGGGCAGAGCAGCCCAAAGTCCCCAAAAGGAGCCGGGATCTGTCCCAGCAGGGGGACCCCCGGGATCTCAGAGGGACCCCCGGGATCTCAGGGACACCCCGGGATCTGTCCCAGCAGGGGGACCGGCGCTGCCCAGGCTCCCTCGGGCGCCCAGAGCCGCCCTTCTCCAGCCGGGAATGCTGCGAGGAGGAGGAGGAGCCCTCCCCACCCCGGCTGCGAAAATCCCGTCCAGGTATTTCCCCTCGGCTTTCCCAAAGCCTCGGCTCCGCATTTCCAGCGGCTCCGCCGCAGGGCTGGGAGCCCTCCCGGGCTGGGAACGGCCCGGCAGCTCCGGGAATGCTCAGCCGCCCTTTTCCAGGCGGGATGGGCCCGGAATTCCCTCGTGTCCCCGTGGGCACGCAAGGAATTCCGGGAATTTCCAGGGAGAAGCCAAAGGTCCTTTAAAAAGCCCCAAATCCCCAAATCCCCGAGCCAGGGAAGGGAGAAGAGCCCCGGGGTGATCGGGTGGGAGAATCACCCTGGGCCCTGGGGCCAGGGATCCACCCCAGCCACTCCTGGGATCCATCCTGGCTCCTCCAGGGATCCACCCCAGCCACTCCTGGGATCCATCCTGGCCACTCCAGGGATCCATTCTGGGCACTCCAGGGATCCATCCTGGCCACTCCAGGGATCCATTCTGGGCACTCCAGGGATCCAGGGATCCACCCTGGTTCCTCCAGGGATCCAGGGATCCATCCCAGCCACTCCAGGGATCCAGGGATCCAGCACAGCCACTCCAGGGATCCTGGGATCCATCCTGGCTCCTCCAGAACCGGGTCGGGGGGAGGCAGAACCGGGCCGGGGGAGGCAGAGCCAGGCCGGGGGAGGCAGAGCCGGGCCGGGGGGAGGCAGAACCGGGCCGGGGGAGGCAGAGCCGGGCCGGGGGGAGGCAGAGCCGCCTTTAATCCCGCAGCAGCAGCGGCGGCGCGGGGCTCGCGGCGCTGAGTGTGTAGCCCTGGGACAGGCGCGATGCCTTTGATTTCTTGGCAGGTTTGGGGTGGGAGGATTTCATCAGAAAACACGGGAGGCTCCAGTCCTGCCCTGGAACAGCCTCCGGACATTCTGGCCACGGCAGCAGCCAAGGGAGGCACCGCCTGCTCCAGGAGTTTCAAGGAAGCTTTCCCGGGCCGGGAGCTTTGCCCAGCTTGCAGAATCCTTGGCTCCAGCCGGATCCTCCATCCAGGCAGAGGCTGAGAGGTTCCTGCAGGTAAATTCTGCCTCCCTGCCCCCTCCCGGGATGCAGCAGGAACCTGCACGTCCCGGGAAGCGCGGTCGCCACCCAGATTTCCAGGATGGAGCCTCAGCTCCACCACGAGGAGCATTCCCCGGGACACGAACAGCCGGGAGAGCCCCGGATCCCGCCCCGGCTCGGAGAAACACAAAAAGGGGAATTTCTGGTTGGCTCAGGGAGCCGGGAATGCACCAGGGAGGGATCCTGGGGGTCTTTTGCCTTTCCACAGGGTCAGAATATCCCAGCTGGAAAGGGCCCACCGGGATCACTCTCCCAGCTGCGAAGCAGAGCGGATCCCTTCAGCCCAGGCCGTGGATGCGGCGGGAGAACGCCCCTGGCCCGTCCCACGGGACGGAGCTGCACGTGCCGGGATCCCGGCAAACCCTCCCGGCTCGTGCCCTGGGGCTGACTCAGGCCTCCCTCAATCCCTGTCCCCAGCCCCTCTGGAATCATCAGCATCCTCAAGGAGCCGGGGAGACCTGGAGGCTGCTCAGAGTGTCCCAAAATTCCTGGGGTTCCCTTTTCCGAGGAAAAATGTTCCACGCTGGGCGCTGCAACGTGGACTGGGCGGTGGGAAGCAGTGGATGCTGCTCCATTGGGATTCTGATCCCTTTGGGATTCTGATCCCACTGGGATTCTGATCCTTTTCTGTTCCCATCAGGATTCTGATCCCACTGGGATTCTGTTCCCTTTGGGATTCTGACCCCTTTGGGATTCTGTTCCCATCAGGATTCTGATCCCACTGGGATTCTGATCCCACTGGGATTCTGCTCCCTTTGGGATTCTGATCCCACTGGGATTCTGACCCCTTTGGGATTCTGATCCCACTGGGATTCTGATCCCTTTGGGATTCTGTTCCCATCAGGATTCTGATCCCACTGGGATTCTGATCCTTTGGGATTCTGATCCCACTGGAATTCTGATCCTTTGGGATTCTGTTCCTTTGGGATTCTGATCCTTTGGGATTCTGCTCCCACTGGGATTCTGGGGGTGCCCCCCCGTGTCCCCCAGAGCGGGGGGAGGTCTGAGCAAGTCCAGGTGTCCCTCTCCAGGGCAATCCAAGGACACCAGGCTGGAGCTGACACAAAACCCCCTCCTCGAAGCCCTGGAGCAGCTGGAACAGCCGAGCCTGGCTCCAGCCTTGGCCCCAGACCCGCCCGTGCTGCTGGAAAGACTCCCAGGGCTGGCCTGGATTTTCCATGAGCTCTGCAGAGCCCGGGATGCCTCATCCCGGCTGTCTCAGAGCCCAGGAAGGCTCCTGGCTCCCATCCTGGCGTGTCCCCATTCCGGCCTGAGCGGGATGTGACACAGGTGTCACCTGGGGCTGACCCTGCCGGGCCTGGGCTGCTCCAGCCGCGGGAGTCAGGAATTCCTGCAGCTGGAGGGGACCCTGGGCACAGCCAGGGGCGGCTGAGGGACGGGGACATCCCGGGACAGGCGGGACAGGAGCCAGCGCCGGGCACGGCCGGTGGCTTTGGCTCCTTCCAGGACTGGAATGGCCGGGAAATGATCGGCCTGGAATGGGACCGGGACAAGCAGGGGACACCCAGAGGGTGCCAAGGGCTGGCAGCTGGCCTGGCTCTGCTCCACTGGGAAGGGACTGGGCTCTGGGCACGGGCAGGTGGCACCAAGGTGGTGGCACCAAGGTGGTGGCACCAAGGTGGTGGCACCAAGGACATGGCACCAAGGACATGGCACCAAGGAGGTGGCACCAAGGAGATGGCGCCAAGGAGATGGCACCAAGGACATGGCACCAAGGTGGTGCCCAAGGCGTGGCCCCGCTCCCTCCAGGCCCCTCCCATGCGGGACCCCCGGATCTCCCAGTCCTGAGGGGGGCACAGATTCCTCCTGGCGCTTCCCCAACATCCAGGGGTGGCCGAGGGGATTTGGAGGCCGGGGCGAGGCCGGGCGGGTGTCCTGACGGTCCCCTGGGGGCTCCCTGCAGCTCCCCCGCTCCCCAGGGCCACATTCCCAACAAAACCTTTCCTGTCCCATGGATTCCATCCATCCATCCATCCCTCCATCCATGGATTCCATCCATCCATCCATCCATCCATCCATCCATCCATGGATTCCATCCATCCATCCATCCATCCATCCATCCATCCCTCCATCCATCCATCCATCCATCCATCCATCCATCCCTCCATCCATCCATCCATCCATCCATCCATCCATCCATCCATCCATCCATCCATCCATCCATCCCCCATCCATCCATGGATTCCATCCCTCCATCCCTCCATCCCCCATCCATCCATGGATTCCATCCCTCCCCCATCCCTCCCCATCCCAGCCGGCCCCGCACGGGAGGAGCCCCGAGCTGCAGGGGCCGGACGGGAGGAGGGAGGAGCCGCCCCCGGAACTCCGGGAACGTTGGGAACGTGTTTTTCCAGAGGTTGCCCAACCCTGCCCGGCTCGGAGGCCTCTGGCTGCCCCGGGATTTTAACAGGAGAAGGAAATGGGAACATCGGTGCCGTAAATTGGAATTCCAGGGGGAAATGTTCACAGGGAGAGTGAAAGGAAACCTGCAGGGGAAGGGGAGCAGTTCCCACCGCTGGAAGGGGAATCTGGGCCCCCACTCCCGGATCCCACAGGCCCCTGGAAACAGCTGGGAGATCCTTTTCCTTGGGGCCGAGGTGGGGCTTTGTCCCCTCCTGTTCCTGTGACTCAGCCGGCCCCGAATTCCTGCTGGGCAAACCAGGAGCCTTTGGAGCAGCTCGGGAAAGGGGCAGGAGGGGGAGGAAAGGGAGGAAAGCAGGGGGTGGGAGCAGGGATGGAGGGATGGAGGGATGGAATCCATGGATTGGAATCCGTGGATGGATGGAGGGATGGATGGATGGAAGGATGGAGGGATGATCCATGGATTGGAATCCGTGGATGGATGGAGGGATGGAGGGATGGAGGGATGTCTGGCTGGCTCTCCCGGCTCTGGCAATCCCACCCGTGCCAGGGGAGCTCCCAAAGTCCCCCCGGCTCTGGCACAGCCGCTTCCCCTCCCCCTGCGCCTTTCCCGGGCTCCTCGTCCCGCTGGGAATTCGGCCACTTTTGGCCGAGTGAGCTCCGCTCTCCCGGCTCTGCGTTCCCAAAATCCGCTCGGCCCCGCCGCTGCCCGGCCCTGGCGACAGGGACAGGGACAGGGACAGGGACAGGGACAGGGACAGGGACAGGGACAGGGACAGGGACAGCGCTGGTGGCCTTTGATGGGGTCACCCACGTCCCCGGGAGCCGCGGGCGGTGCCAGCGGGAGCTGGAGCGGAGCCCGGAGCTGCTGCCACGTCCCGGGGCTGCCGCCGCCCTCCCGCTGCCTCGGGAATTCTCCGGGACATCCGCGGGACTCGGGGCAGCACAAACAATAAATAAGGAATAATTAACGAATAATAACGAGCCCGGGCTCGGGGCAGCTGCCCCGGGCTCAGCTCCCGCCCAGCCCCGCTCATCCCGGAGCTCCAGCTGGGTCCGGTGTGGATTCCCCAAAGGTCGGGAATGTCCTGGGACCTTTCCCCGCCGTGATTTACGGGGATCCTCCGGAATCCCTGCTCTGCTTCCAGCGCCTTTTCCCTCTCAGCCGGGGCATCCTTTCATCACCCCGCGGGGAAATTTGCAATTAATTAATTAATTAGCCCGTGTCTGAGAGGGCTGAGGAAACGCAAGCGCGGCTGAGCATTGTTCAATTATTGTCATTAAACGTTTATCTGGCGTTGCCGGCGGGGTTTGGGGTTTGGGAGAGATTAAGGAAGATTTCCTGGCTGGGAGGGTTTTGTCATCCCGGGGAGGCAGAGGGAGAGCTCCGGGATCGGCCCAGGGGATGCAGGGATCGGGGCAGTGGATAAATAAAAATAATCGGGAGGTTTTGTGGGAAGCAGCTCTGAGGAGAGGGGGAGGGGAGCAGGGGGGAGTGGGAACACCGGGAAGGGTCAGGGGGGTGTGGACACAGGATGGAGAACGCCCAGAGGAGCAGGTTCTGCCCAGGAATTGCAGAGCAAACCCAGAGCAAATCCAGAACAAATCTGGAGCAAACCCAGAGCAAATCCAGAACAAATCTGGATCAAAGCCAGAGCAAACCCAGAGCAAATCTGGATCAAACCCAGAGCAAACCCAGAGCAAATCCAGAACAAATCTGGATCAAAGCCAGAGCAAATCCAGAACAAACCCAGAACAAATCCAGAGCAAATCTGGATCAAACCCAGAGCAGACCCAGATCACAAATCCTGGCAGGATCCGTCCCCGGTGCTGGGGCACTCGGGGAATCTGGGATGTAAGGAACCATCGTGGCTTGTGTGGGCTGTAACCCCCCAGCACTAATCAGACATTCATCAAACATCCATTAATTAATTCCTCTCATGGCCATCCAGGCCTTCCGTTCCCTCTGTCCCTGTCCCTGTCCCTGTCCCTGTCTCTGTCTTGTCCCTGTCCCCTGTCCCTGTCCCTGTCTCTGACCCTGTCCCCTGTCCCTGTCCCTGTCCCTGTCCCTGTCCCCTGTCCCTGTCCCCTG
>VZRH01001374.1:464712-499995 GCA_013397555.1 Urocynchramus pylzowi | reverse complement strand
CTATGAATGCCTAGCGGCAGCAGCGCCACAGCTGTGCAATTTGCACTCTGGGCACTGTGGTCGCACAAGGGCAGGACAAGCACGAGCCGGCGGCACCCAGGGAAGGTGTGAGGTCCTGGCTGCGGTACGGGACGTTTGTTACAGCATGAGGCGGCGGCACCGAGCGGAAGCGGCGGCACCGAGNGAGGCGGCGGCACCGAGCGGAAGCGGCGGCACCGAGCTGTAGCCGCGGCGCGTGCGCGGCGGCCCCGAGACACTGCGCGTGCGCATCTGCGGTTGCTCCCTGCACAGCGCGGCTCTCCCGGATCAGAATCATCGGGCACTGCGCGCGTGCAGCCTTTCCCCGGGGGGCTGCAGCACCTCCCGTCAGCCAGCAGGTGGAAGCAACGAGCAGCCCCATACACAGCCTTTCCACACATACCCACCACCACCACCACCCGCTGCGCATGCGCAGTAACTCACTGTGCTGCGCGCGCGCCCCTCTCCGAGTAGTCGCACCTCCCTTCGCTTTTTTGAGTCCTGCCGCTTATGTGCACGATTTTTTTGCAGGGTATTTTTATGTTTGAGGAGTTTTATTAGCGCTTTTTAATTAATTAATTAGTGCACGACACTGATCCTCTGTGCTGCACACTATGTGCAGTGTAAACGAGCAGAAGAGCCCAGCCCGTGCTTGGGTTTGGGAGGAGCACAGCAATGCACAAGATGGACGTTTCAAACAAGGCAGGTCAATGCAGTGCAAACAACCTGGCAGGTGAGGGTGGCACAGAACAAAATACTACTGCACACACAGCAGCAGAAGTCAGAATTTCCAGTCAAGTGGAAAAATATGCTCTCCTTCTCACCCCCAACACAGAAGCCCAGGAGCACGTCCAGTAGAGCACCAAGGAGCTCTGCAGGAGCCACAGCCCTAAATACTCACAGTGGCACCGAACACCTTTGCATCCTGTCAACCTCACAGCTCCAGGATGGGATGAGGCATTCAGTTCTGCAGCTTGTTCCCAGTCACACGTGGATCTGTCATCACTGGCCTCATCAGGGAGATCTGGGCCCACCACTGAGGATCAAGTATGCCTACAAATTGCTAGAACCAGCAACAAGCTGGTTCTAGCAGTTGTTATTCCTTATGTCTTGAAACCCTGGGAACAAACAGGGCGCGTGCATGTGCAGACAAGACAAAATGCGTGTTTGCACAGATACCTGCGTGGACACACGTGCAGTGTGCTAACAGAAATCTTCTTGCAGGGCTCACAAGAGCTTGCACAGATAGGTGCGCCCATGGACAGAGATGTCACAGCACAGCTACATAGACGACAACTAACGCATCTAAAACTGTGGAGCATCAGGGCTGCAAGGCAGCTCTTCTCTGAGAAGGCAGCTGGGTCTGTTGGCACCATTCTTCCCAACTGGTGCATTCAGACCCTCTACTCTTCACCAATTCCACTGCAGCATTCCCCCATGTCGCTCTTTCATTTGCACTGCAGCTTGACAAGGCTGTAGGACACCAAACGTACATATCACTTCAACCGCATTTGTACGTGGAACTCCTTACATCGCTCACCTTCGTGCAATGGTGTTTGTTACAAAGACTGAAAAAGAATTTTAAAAATATCCTTCAAGTCATCAATTTATTAGGGTATCAGAACCCATGCTTGTAACCCTAAATGTACTGAGGGCATATAAAATACTGACTGCTTCACTGTATGACATTTTATTAAGTGGTACCATCTAACTCAGCAAGGACTGGACATTTATAATAAACTTCAATTCACCTTCTTCAGAAATGAGTTAGAAACATCTTCACATATGCCTGGACCTTCACTTTTCAGATCAATATCCCGGAGCTGTATTTCAACTAAGTACTGAACGATACTTGTAACTGTTGGCACTGAATGCCTCAAGTTACCAGAATGGGCATAGAAATATGCCATTTCCTTGGCATTCCATTTTCTTTCAAGTCTTACAGATAACAGGCCAACTCAAAGCTAACTCTACAAACCACACGTTCATTTCTGCTGGTAAGGCACACCCTTTCATCTGCACAAGTTAGTTTTACATACTGCAACAATAAACTAAACTCACAGCATTTCAACATACTGCAGTCTTTGCTGATACACTGTTACTGCGGTAATTACAAAACTAACACATATCTGTAGGAAATACAATTCCAATACACGTATAAGAATTTATTGTACCACCATTTATAGAAAGCATTTCAATCCAAAATGGTCAGAACAATCTTAAATATATGGGTAAGAATTTAGAAATATTAGTAAAGATACCCCAGACTCCAGCTTTCTATGTTTTCAAGTGTAAGTTCTGGTAGATATCCACATTTAAATGAAATGGACAATATCAGTAGAGATGCATACCTCTTTCATCTTTATTTATAAAGAAGTGACAACACTAGAAAACACATTGATAACTGGTGTTTTGAACAGTGAAGGTGAGATCTAAAAAAAAGTCTGATTAAACTAAACAACCAGAGGTCTTTGTCAAGTTGCATATCTGCCAGGAATGCTGAAATGCAAGAGTTTACACCTGCAATATTCCATAACGGAACAGCCACATGATATCAAATATAATCTCAGATTTCCAAACTGGTACATAAAAAAGCCATCACCAAGTATTAAAAGACCACTGCAAGTTCTTATTGCTTTTTGAGTTAAATAATAATTGTCAAATAAGCCTAAACCCAAACAATGTCTACAGTATCTTGCTTATCCTCCTGTTCATTCATAAACAATGGAAGCAATCAGTTATATGATGCAGCAAAAGAGGCATTTAAGAACACCCAAACAAAACCTATTTAAGTACACGGGCATCCCCACCCTCCCCCAGAAACCCCCTATAACCACTTAATGCCAGTACAGGAGCAAAACTCGGTAAGACAAAACCAGAAGTCTGACTACAGTAAGAAGGAAACACAAAGGGAGATAAAGCTTCCTTAAATATTCAGAATCTGATGTCTTCCAAAACAAAGCACAACATCCTCATAATTTAAAAAGGGAAGTTGCTTTCTACATATCTAATCCTCATACATGCTGAGTAGTTCTCAAGTCTACTGAGCTCCACTGTGCAGCAGTTGATTTTGAATTCAACAATGCTTCAAAAACTACAGTAATATTCAATGCGCTTTTTACTAAGTTGAGGAATAAAACAAATGCATGTTGATGTTGTTCTTGCCAGTTCAGCATTTCTGCAGCAATTCCGTTTGTTTCTTGCAGTATGAAAGTTCTACCAGCATCAGTCTTCAGAGTCATCTTCAGAAGCTGTTGGAACAACACAGTGTAATCAGAAGCCTTGACAAAAATGTGTGAAATTAAAGCACTTAAGGATGAGTAGAGGAAATAAAGGTGATTTTATAATATTAAACAGCAGACTGCAATACCCACCCAAACCTTGAGTAATCACATAACTTAATTCTTAAATGCATCTCATGCCGGAAAAATACAGCATTTTCAAATCAAAACTCAACAGAACATACAATATGCTGTGTCCTCCTACTCCCCTTCCTCAAAATAAGAGGAAGAAAACTTAATTACGCCAGAGATTCAACTTTTATGTAGTGCTTAGTGCCTAATTCCAGCAGTAGTCAGAGAAGGATATACTCAATCCATGACAGTAGCACCCAACATAAGGGAAAGAAATTACACACTAACTTAACTATGTGGATACTAAAATACCTAGAATGATCCGTCAGTCTAAACAAAGACTCTTACATTTCATGTATATGTATATATCTATATGCTGTTTAATGCAACCTGGGCCTACTTGGAAGCAGCTCCTCTCTCCACTCCTATCCTTTCAGCATATGCAAGATGAATACAAAGCACACGTATGCACAGGATTTTGTCGTTGCAAGGTGAGTTAAAAGACAAATACACACTTGTCAACTATGGCAGAAAAGTCCGTACACACATCTACATTAGGTGTGTAAAACGTTAGCTTCTCTGTAACAGGAATTTAGTGTGTCCTCTTAAGCAAGGTCTGCAGGCAAGGAAGTATTTATACTAGAGTAACTTGTTCCATCCCTCAACACAGAAAGAAGAAAAGTCTGACTCCTTGCTTCTTCAGTTCTTAGAAGAGAAATGTAACTGAAGCGCATCAATAATAAATCTAGAACTCAGTATTCCTCACCTGCAAGTAAAAGGCTGAATCAAATATAGATTGAATTAAGGAGTAAAATGACACTCATTAATTTTTCCTCTAGTAAGGATGCACATAACTTAGGAATGAATTCATAACTCAAGTCCACCTTTGACCGCTCTGAATGCAGAAATAATCACCTTGAACCAGAACTCCCTCTTCCACACACACACTCCCTTTCTTTATCGTATTCCAAATGCATCCTGTGTACTGAAAACCCATATACAGTCAACAGACACATGCACACTAGGAAAAAAAGGGCAGACCAACTACCCTTCTACTGCCTATTGAACATGCCCAGAAATAGATGCAGGGTATATTTACCAGAAATTTAGATATATCAGCATATAGTTTTGAATTTAAACACACTAAAAAAAAAAGCCATTAGATGAAAATTAGGCTAATCCTTTGCCAAAATTGGCAACCTTTAGACTTCATTCAAGAGGTCTGATAGGCGTGATCAAGGAACCCACACAACCAAAAAGTGTGTGTGAATGGAAAAAACAAAGGGGAGAAGAGGGCAAGAAAATGAAAGGGAAAAAAACTGGCAATACAAGTGTCTAATTTAAATGCAGTAAAATTCAATTCTAAATGTTTCTTTCCTACTACTTTCTTTCCTACTTTCTCTTGTAAAAGGCAGCAGCCTGAAGGTCACCATTTATCCTGTAATTATGAATTACCAGAACTACAATAACCAAACTGTAACTACTAAGGAATTTTGTTATCGATTGCAGATAACAATTCTGTGGTCTAAACAACTCTGTGCTGTTGGGAAGTAAATTATGGAGAATTAAAATCGGTTCCCCCTCGGAATAATTCTACTGATGATGCAAAAAGCACGGCTGAGTAAGGTTTCCAGTAATTATGTTCAGTATTATGAATCTTGGCAAGGAGGATTGCACTCATTAGCTTTGAGTTGATCTAATGGGAGGGGAGGGAAAGAGGGGAAGCACCTACTTTCAATATCTTCCATATGTGCCTGAAGAGTTCTTGCAAGGTTAATAAACTAGAAACAAGGCAGAGAGAAAGTAGTTTAAAAGTTGCAAAGTTATCTGCAGAAATTTGCAACAAGTTATCAAATTTTCTTCACTTTTTACATCCCAAAGATTCATGACAGATCTTGTTTACCTAACCCATTTGCCCAATTTACAAAAAACAATGCAAAATTTAACATAAATCCCCACACACTAGACTTCAAATTGCTATTACACAGTTATTTCAGCTGTAAAATGTTTGTGGTAGCAACTTGTGACATCATCTTCATGCTCTACAGTCTGTAGAACACATCGATTTTGAAAGCAGCAAACAGAAACAAGTGTCAGTTTAATGAAAGCCATTCCTAGAAACTGTAATGCAGAAAAACAATCACAGTAAGGACTTGCATTAGTTAAATCCATTTCATGTAATTCACGAATAATATGACAAAATGGAACCCTCTGAATGAATGTGGTTCAGGAAAACTGCATAAACACACTTAGGTATTTGTTTACAATTAAAATCTTAAGAGCATGATTACTATTGGGCAACGGTGGCGGTTTGATGTAAGAAACACATGGTATCAAAACCCAAAGCCAAAATTCCTACAATTAAATAGTCTCAGCCAAGTGATTTTCTTTTGTCACTGCCAATCTGCACCACTGCTTCAGTTAAAAGTCCAGACACTGAGACACAGCAGATAAAAAGATTTTCCAGAGCTTACTCATATGCTTGATATAAAATACCAGCATTGGTGCTCTCACTGGTTTAAAATGCAGTGTCACACACAAAAGTATGTAATGCCTACTCTGATGGGAAACCATTAAAAACATCTTCTGCAATACACTCAAGCTAACAATCTGTGCTGGATGCTGGCTACAATTAGATCATGTGTCTTTTACATCTCTACACTTGTAGCACAGAAATTGGAGCACCGAATACAAGCCCTACATTGGATCTGTACAGAAAAGAGGAGCACTGTTCTAACACATTAAGAGATTAGGCAGAGCACAGTCCTGCCTCTTCCAAAGATCTACTACCTGCTAGCAGTCAACCATTCCTATGTGCACTGGATAAGGTTACTACCATCACTTCTTTGTATGTAGGGAAAAGACCTTAAAATAACCGGCTTTTCGGGAGCTCAGTTGACGAAGAGCACTGATTAATTATCTAGTATCAAAGAAACATGTAGAATACTGGATTTCTGAGTGAACCACTGTGCAGAAAGAACTCTATATGCTGATCTCTTAGTGGAAAAAGGTGCACTTAACATGTTCCTAAGCCAGGCCTTTCAGGTGACGAGAATGCAGTCAAATGCAACTAATAAAAGTTTGGACTAATGCCATAGAGATATTACACTACAGCTATAGGCTGTTGCAGAATGTTAATATTCAAGTACACATTTAGGTGTACTCTGGCAGACAAGCACTACTCTAGCGCATTAGACAAGCACAAGTTCTAGACCTTTGCAATATAGACTTGCATAATGAGAAAAAAAAAATCAAACAAATCAGGTAGTCCAGCATTCTTAACTGCACATTTGGCATAGAGAGAGGTTAACCTTCCAGTTTTGCATAAATTTACAATAATCACGACAACATGTATGCTAACTGTATGGTAACTAATGAATTACCAACAACCTTGACAGAAAGTATTCTGTAGCAGAGTAGCTGCAATTATGTAGTACTTTCAGTTTCCAATCAAACACAGCGCACTGTCAAGCACAGCCCATTTTAAACCTAAATTTGTTTTAGAAGTGTGTTTCTTGGGTATGTAGCTCCTAGGTCACTGAAGGTAACAATCTGCTTCCAAGTTCTCTGTATGAGCAATTCCTGCCAGAAAATCACTGCATACTTACTCTGACACGTGTGCTGGCCTCATTTGCAGTTCCTAACATATCAGAAAAGCGCTGCTCACATAAGTGTAACAACACTACAAGGTAGAGACCAGAGCTGATAAATTCATAGTCTGCCTTAAAGAAGATCAAAAGAAACATTCAGAATGTCAGTAATACATCTGCATATATGATTCAAGTAGAACAACAATTAGATTTTAATGAAATCATTACAGATTTATCTCTAGTTGTTCTGAAAGAATTAGGAAAATGTAATACTAAAAAGTTTAAGTTGCTGAAAAGCTATTTATACTTCTGGTCCTTCCTAACCACCCCAAATCTAACATGTTATCCTTGAAGATAAATAGAGTTCTACAAATTAAATCTCAGTCAGCATGATCAGTTCAGAGGAAGGAATGTGCGAATCAGAGTATTATATAATTTGGGGAAATAAAACCAGTTTGCTGGTTTTCTTCTCTGTGGTCCCAAGGCTTTACATAAAGCCAAAATAAAGGAATATATTTTAAGAATATTATGATGTTATAAATATTTGAGAAATTCCTTTACCTGCTAAGATAAGAGAAAAACTTTAAAAATGCTACTGTTGAACAGATAATTCAGTCAATTCTTTAGGAAAAAAATTCAAAGTTCTTATTTCTATTAAAGTGCAGTGACAGCAACCAATAAGCACTAACACTAAAACAAGAAGATTAGCACTCTTGAGAAAGACTTTTCAGAGAATTCCCCAATTGACAGGAATTAGAGTACTAGGGTAAGAACTTACTTTAAATAATAAAAAAAATTAGAGGCTGATGTTTTGCCCCAAAATTGATGTCACTTGGCATTTTCTTTAAACATTTGAGGTAGGCTAACAGCATTACTCTTTGTATATAGTCAGATTACAACCCAGAGATTAGGGAAAACCCCTCTGAATACAGTTCATTAAAAACACCAGCTTTGTGTTATTTAATCTTTTTTAAATGCTACACGATCCAATAGTTCTAAGATATTCTATTTTAAATAACAAGAGTAATACCCATGGGCCTTTGATTATTTTTAAGTTGGGAAATTATTTGAAGGAGCAGTTAGAAACTGCTAGAACAGAAGTTAGTTTCTACCACTCTAATGAAACAAAAGAAGTTTGTAATTGTATGTTTAAAACAACTGCTAAACTGTGCTCAAAAACAGCCAAAAGCGACAACAACACCTGACTTAATGGGAAATTCAATCTAATCATGCTAGAATTCACACTGCACCTATGTGGCAGAGGCACTGGATTACAAAGCTAGATGACAGATATGCAACTAAGGAAAGAGATATATTACACTTACTGAAAGTTCAGCTGTAGGAAGCGCAGCAGGAAGGCAGTGGTAGTTGGAATATTGAGGAGAAAAATCTGTTCCACATTAACATTACTTTATATGCATAACAGTCCTTCTGAAATGGAGATGCATTTGGCTTCTCTAAAGACTGCCCTCCCAGCACTAAAGCAACACTTAACCAAATAAGGTAAAATATACTAACTTGTTCATTTGCATGTGCCCTATAAAGTTCATGAATGTCAAAGTCTTCCAGATTAAGATGCAACTTCTCCTTGCACAATTCACAAGTTGTCACTGCTTCCAAAGAAGAACCTGGTGGGGTGGCAGACAAGGGGAAAACTCAGTGTCAAGTTTCAACAATCTATAACATACGACACACTCATACAAACATTAAAAACTCTACATAGTTTTTTGCTTTATTTTGCAAAGCAAGGTTAGAAGAAAAGCAAGCCCCTAATAGGAATGTAGTGACATCTGCTACTGTCAGAATTTAAATGCTGTAGAATGTTCATTCTCTATCCAGCTGCACTTATTTTGCCTCACATTCACTCTGGGCATTAATATGCCTCTTCCAGCAAGTCTGGCCTAAAATCGCTTCTTGGGCTTTCTGAATTTTACCATGTAATCCTAATACACACAAAAGTAAGAATAAACATACCAGAATAAAGTTATTGTTAAGTAACATTTTGTCTTAAGTACCAGTTTTAAAACAGACTCCTCCATAAGCAACAAGATGAACAAAGCAAGTCGGTAGTGGACTCATGTCTTCATATATAGCTAAATAATTCAAATTAATTTTCTTCTACAGGCTGAGGCTTCTAAAACATCCCTTCGCTGATGTGTATCCTCTGGTGCTGAGTAAAAAAGTCAGATACTAGCACCGTCCTTTGGTATAAAGTATTTCATGTCTTCTATCAAGCCACCTACTTTTAAGAATACTGCAGATAACAGTTACAAACTGGTCAATCAATCTGTTACAAAAATATTTCTACTGCATGCAATACCTGAAGTGTTTCTTAAAGAATTATATATGCGCTTTGAAGTGATTTTTGAACAAGCATTTTTGAAGTGCCTTGAACAGGAGTTAGTATCTTTAAGAAAAAATTAACATACTTTAGTTACAATTCAAAATAATTTCTGGATTTCCAAATTCCTATCACTGCTAACAGTTAGCTCAGCCATAGCAGTCTTGAAAAAAAGCACAACCATTTCCATAAGGAAGGGTGGGGAACAAATGCCACCCAAAGTGGTACCACTGAAGTGGCAGAGTAATTCTAAAGCTACACTTCTGCAATGTTATCCTTCATCTAACATCTTAGTAGACAACCCCCAAAAATGCAGTCCTCTAAACAAGAAATACAGTTCTTCAAACTACTCACATGAGAAGCTGCACAGAACACAAAAAGCCTGGAAGTGCCACACTACTGTTTGTCCCCACTGTTCACTTTTCAACTAAACTCCTCATTCAGTGCAATCCTTCCGATAAGCCTCCCTGCATAACTGGAAGTCTACCCTGGTCTAGAGTTCACTTTACCTGAATTTATCTTCGACTGCAGCCATTTTTTCATGCACTCCTGGTGAACATACTGCAGACTTCCAGTGCATTTGCATGGCTCTATTAAAAGGTTGTCAGAACTTGCAGAGGACATCTGACAGATTCTGCATAAGTCACCCTCTTCATCTTCAGAATCTTCTAAAAGCAGGCTGAATAGGATGGAATACCAAAAGATACTGTGACATTTCATGTAGGACTTTTTATAATGAGAATTCCACTTATCAAACTGTTCTCAAACCCATGAGAATTAAAACAAATTTCTTTAAAGACAAAAGTAAGACTACAAGTGACAGGGGACTGAGCTGCCACCTCCTCTACAGGAAACTTTTCTTTTAAAATCATGACTGCAGAAAGCCCTCTCAGATTTAAACAGGTACATTTTACTGTCGCAAAAGAACATACTAACTTACCTCTCTTTAATTTTCTGGAGTCTTTCTGGATCTCTTGAAGGTGGTATTTTAGACTTGCCACTTTCTTGTCCATCAGACTGATTCCAGCCAGAGGGAATAATATCTACAGTTATCATAAGATTGTCAGACAGACTGCTTCCTAATGTTGGAGGCACTGCAAAGCGAAAGAGAGAAGCAGGCAGAATTCCCGAACTTCTTCCACTGGGGGCTGAATCTGGTGGGGAGGCAGTAGCTGTAGAAATAACAGATACTGCAGGTGTTGGTCTGCTAACAGAAGCCCGAGGAGGGCTATCTGATGCTTCAAGAGAAGTCTCCTCACCTGACTCTCTTCTTCTAAAGACATGTTGAGATCTAGCAGTTGTATCAGGGGTAGAGATCCTTGCAGATTCATCTCTTCCCTCCCTTCTTCTTCTGGAAAAGAGAGGTGTACATCTGTTCCTCAAAGAGGACGACAACCAGGATCCTGTGCTCCTACTTTCAGTGTCTGGTCTGTAACTTTCCCCATCAGAATCAGAGTTGCGATTCTGTGAAACTCCTGATAAACCCCATCTTCGTCCAAGAAAACTGAACCCCTGAGAAGCTTCGGATGACTGAAGTCCTGGAACTTCCGGAGTTGCAGCTCCATTACTGCTTGACAGAGCAGTAGCTTGAACTCTTGGGACCACTGTTGACTCTTCAGAGCCTAACGATCTTGTATGCAATGGGTCTTGGCTAGACCTTCGAGAGAAAAATGTAGATGACATACTAGATGCTAAACGAGACAGCAGCTGTCTGGTTGTGCGCCTCCCTTCACTGTCAGCTGCAGACTCATTCAATGACCTCTGAGAAGATAAAATCCTTTCGGAACCACTCGAGGAAGGGGTTTCATCTCTAATGGCAGAAAGAGAAAATGCTGGCTGCACACTCCTCTGGGGAGATTCCAATTCATTTCTCCTTTGTCTTGAAGAATAGCTGGATCTTGATGAGCTCATGTTAGAGTCTCTGTTGAAAAAAGATGGCTGATCATCAGAAGGCAACTGGCGGTTCATGGGTGCATTCAGCCTCAAAGTGCTTAATGAGTTCTCTTTTGGTCTTGCTCCCTCTGCGTATGAAGAGGCAGGCCTGTCTTGAAGATCTGTTGCAGAAAAGCAGAGGAAAATACTATGACAAGATGTGCTCAAACTCATCAGGAGACATTCAAGGTCAGGTTCAACAGGGCTCTAAGCAACCTGTCCTAGATGAAGATGTCCCTGCTCACTGCAGGGGGATTGGACTAGGGGACTTTAAAGGTCCCTTCCAACCCAAACCATTCTATCATTCTTACAAGCACATCTCCTCTAAATGCTCTCTGAGTATCTCAACACACTGAGAAGTCCACTGTAGACTTCTCAGAAGTTCACATGAAGCAGCTGAGGTGGCTAGTCTCCTTCCTCAAACGGCTGTACTGGGTGGTTGTGGGTGGGAAAAGGGGGAAGGAGGAACAAGCATGGACAGATGAAGGTAGGAAACAGAAGCTCTCTATGTAGTCTCAATTTTAAAACTTTCATCTTAGCAGTTTTGATGACTTCCTTTTCAGGGGTTCTGCATTGCAATCACAATTTACTGCTGAAGATGAGATTTATTTATCTGGCAGATTCCAGCTAACGAAACATCTGCACAGCTAACGAAACATCTGCACAGCTAACGAAACATCTGCACAGATGCCAATCATCTACCACATGCTTTTGATTACACATCAGGGAACACAGCTGAGAGTTATTTTTATAGCACTTAATAGCAGCACTATTGCTAGAAACGCAGCATAGACAGTACAAAGCAAGGTTGCTCACCAATCCACTTCTCCCATTAGGCTCTACCAGGTAGAGTAGTTCAACTGTCCACTTACTAAAAAGTGCTAGGAGTATGATGACATTAAAACATACTCTTCTGTCAAGGTAAAACTACAGGACAAATTCTGAAAGTGGTTTTTCATCTTTTCTGCTTCTCTTCTATACTTAGAAACGTAGCATTTTCTTTAACTTCTGCATTACAAAATGCAACTAATGCATCTGCAAAAGGTTGCATATCAAGACTAATGGTGAGCTTCCCCTGAGACAGCTCTAGAAGGTAACAGCACTCTGAACAGGAAGTGAAAATTACAGCGCTGAAGTCCTCACTAGTCCTAGCAGTTGCCATGAGACAAACCTCTCACCTCATGTAAAGTGTGTGTTCATTCATTTTTATTTTCAGCGGTCTAGCAGTTTTCCCTAATAACCATTTGAGAACCCAAATAAAAAGAAATAATATGCACCTTTAAGAAAAAACTTTCCTGGGTCAAATCAACATTATTTCTCCTCCCATATCTAAATACAAAGAGATTTTAAGACAAACAAGAACTCAGCTTTACTGAGTAATCCCAGAGTTACAGTGGCGACCACCAACACCAGAATGCATCTGCAAGCTAGACCATTCATATATCCTTTGACAGTTTCGTCAACGTGTGGAAAGTGGCCAACCAACATTATTTAAAAGGATACTCTAAAATCTATTTTGTGTTCGTGTTTTGAATAAAATATTAAAAGAACACGCCCAGTGAAGTTTGGATGCTCCATCCCTGGAAGTATTCAAGACCACGCTGGATGGGGCTTGAAACAACCTGGATAGTAGAAAGTGTCCCTGCCCATGGCAGGAGCTGGAACAAAAGGTGCCTTCCATACCAAATCATTCTGTGATCCTATGAACATGTCAAGAAACTAAAAGCCATAAAAACCGTAGGTTTATGAGCTTTCAGTTACACGAAACATACATGTTGAAGGTGAAAAGTCACTGTTTCCGTAGCTGGGATCCACCAGGTTATTAACAGACAGATCTGTTCTTCTTTCTAACTGTGTTCGCTCTCTCACCAGATCAGTTCCAAGGGAGCCAAGCACTACTGATGAAGATCTAGGAATTCTACTGCATCTCCACGAGGAATCTAAAAAGAAAAAGTAAATAAATCCCCTGTTTTTGTAATAATCTAAAAATCCATTAAAACTGCCACTTATGCAGACATTTTCGTTATTCATATCAAGGACAAGTTTAACATTACCACTAGGCTGACCAAGGACCCAGCTGCCGACATAAAGCTAAGTGCACTATGCTGATGCAGGCACTTACTTCATCTTGGAGAAAGTTGGCTCTGAAAGCTACATCAAACAAAAAGTAGTAATACTTTTGTGAAGAGTCAGACCCAATAACACTCTTACAGGACAGAAGAGGAAGAGAAGTAGCATCTTGCTTCCTAATGGTAGCTAGTTTTTAAAAAACTATAGCAAAACAGCAGCTTGAGACTTAGCAAATGCTGCCATTCTACTTGACACTACTTAAATGACATTTCATTTCTCATAAAAACAGTTGATGAAGCTTAAATACAGTTTAGACACAACTTTAAGAACAAGGACTAGCACTGTCCTTGTTCATATTACAGAACAAACAGTGTAAAAATGGATCTTGTTTTTTTGTTAACAGCTCTAACAACTGCATAGCAATCTGTATATACATCAGCTGTGGACAAAACTCGTTCCAAAAGAGTCTTCTTCAATGGCTCTGAAAAATTCATCTTTGAATTTTTTTTTAAGTTAGCAATCATCATTGCTAACTTAGAAAAACAAATTGAAGCACTCATTGGTCGGCAGCGTGACAACCAACCAATGTAGAAATGGAAAGATAAACAGTCCTACACCTGTTGCCGTTTTATTAATAGAGTAAAAAAGTATCAATAAAACTAAGGTTTGAGCAAGAATTTATTAATTTTTATTTGGATGTCTATGCAATTCCATAAGGGGTTATTAAAAATCCCATTAATCCATACTCACAAGGGTAATCTGAATTAATTTAATCATCTGTATCAAAATGGTTTAGAAATACTTTCAGTGTGAGGTTTGACTGTTACTTCCTGAGCTTTAGACTTCCGTCGGCATATTGCATAAATTCTGTCTATCCAAGTTTCACGAACTTACCCACAGCTTCAATGAAAATCTCAGGGTTTCCTGAAACAGTTCCTAGTGTAGAATGTTTCTTTAGCCAGGACTTAGAGAATGAGTTCAGGCCCTGCTAAAAAGGGAACGCTTTCTTCCCTGACCCCTAACAATGCTCTAACCAGCCGTAACACTGCACTTGAACATATTGCTAAGTACGGTAAACATTTCCTTTCTGCTGTCCCTGGCGCACATTGATGTATCAACACCATTTGACTCGTGAAATAAGAGCAGCTGCACTCATTCTTTTCTTGAAATCTTAACCAATGAAGGTATGTTTGAGCCATGAAGTTCAGCTTGACCACAAATGGAATAAGGCACAGGTAATAATTCTGAAATGACATGAGTACAACTGGACTTTCAAAAGACCATGTTAACAGCATACTCAGAACTTCGTACACTGCTACCATTGTGAACATACACTTCCAGACAGGCATAGATTTTTATTAATTAAGAAAGATATAAGCATACTATTTGAAGCAAGTCTTTTAAAACTTGGTAAAACCTGATCTTACTAGTCAGACAATTTTGATGTAACTCAGCTCAAGTAATCAACCTCTCACCTGAAAAGGCAGTCAAGCCATTACTTCTCACAGAAGAGGTAGATGTACAAGATAGTTTAGGTCTCTTTGAATCACTATCTTGCTGCTGGCTATGCAGTCTTGAATATGCTCCCTGAGTTCTCTCAGACTCACCATAACACCCAGATGTGAAATGAGAGGAAGATGTAGACTGAAATAACATTAAAAATAAATTACATAGTACATCAGATGCAATTATACTGCACAAAAGCGTACATAATGTAAAACTCACAAACATTGTAAAGAATAACTTTAGATACAAAACCTTTTCTTTAAAGATAAAGTAGGAATTACGCTTGTGCTCTTGATTAGTATTTCCAGGTTTACTCAATGCAGTCCTACCAACAAAAGTCAGTTTCTACAACATTCAAAATTTTATTTCCTTTCCAGATAGATGTGGCTTTCAATACAACATTGTTGCAAAAAGGGTGAAAAAGTTATATTCCTGGCCTGTAAGATGCTATAAGCACAATCAAATATAGCTTTACAGATCCCCAAGGGAACATATTTTGATGTCCAGAAATGGCCAAAACTGAAGAGCTACATTATTTTATTTAACAGTTTAACTAATCCAACTTATTTTTTATCAACCTAAAGTATAGTTAGCTAAGGAGTGAGCTTTAGGAAAATTGTTTGAAACAAGTATATTTTGATTACAATTAGCTCAAGTGCAAGTGAAGGATTTCAGAGTAAAGGTACAAAACAATTTTTGCAGTGCACAGCACTGAAATAAAACAGTTTTCAGAAACTAGCCCTGTAGGACTTGAAAAAAAAAAGTTTAGAATAGCCTACATAGGCATTCATCTGGTTACTTACAGTTAAGGCATTCATTTTCTATTTTAAATACTTCGGGTTTATTTCTTTCATATAAAAAAGTTAAGCTCAATCAAAAAGCTGAATTGTACTGTTTGTCTTCCCAGAAACTATCCACAGCCAAGATCCTTTAAAGATCAACCAAATTAAAGTACGTTATATCTGTGTTTTATTTCTACTTAGTTATGGTTTTTACTAAGTTTTAGTGACAACTTCTTCCTCTTTCAAACTAAGAAGTCTCTTAAGTATTTCTGTCATCGCATCATAAAAAACCAGGGAAACAAACGAACATTCAGAAACCAAGTACAAAGCCAGGTTACTTTCCCTTATTAATCTTCTATTTAACATATCACTTATTTTTTAATCATTTACTACTTGATATGTGGAATTTTCAGAGTGTCTTCTGCAAGGTTCACTTGCATTAGAATTTACTTTAAGAGAATAATTAACCTTAAGGGGTGAAAAAAGGGTTTTCACCTTGAAAACCATACCCCTAATTTAACTGGATATGTAGACCACTTAGAAGCAGAGATTCCATTTGCATTTAAACTATAGGTAGGTATCTACCATGATCTCCCCTGAAGGCCATCACGTGCACACTAGTTCCTCCCTCCTCACCCTCCAATATCTCAGTGTCTTCACCTTCAAGTCACCTAAAAAAACCAATACCTCTTTAATGATGCGAGCCCAAACATCTTTGCCTTTGAAAGTGAGTAGAATTTTTGTTTCACTATCGTCCCAACAAACTTGTTCACAGTTTTCTGCTTTTCCTATCTTAATATTTCTACTGCGCTTCAAAGTGTTTTACTGTCACTCTACAACGCACAAGCATGCCACAAGCAAACTACCTTATTCTTGGAGTTACCAAGGCACATTCTAGAACCCAGTTAAGACAGACAAACTCTTAGGGCCTGAGTCTTGAATCTCAGGTAACCATTCTTTTGCTGATGTAAGGAGCATGTAAGTAAGAACAACCAAGACTATGAACTACACCTCACAATTAAATTTCCTAAAGCAGGTCTCCAAACCCACGAACTTCATGTTAACTCACAAAGGTAGTACCATCCAAGAAATACACCACCCCAGACATACCTGAGGGAACAAGTATAATTAATATGAACTTTGCCATCCACAGGACTATAACATGTCTGAGCCTCTAATCACCCACTCCTTTTTTCTTTTTAAATGGACTTTTACCGAGCTACTGACTTTAAATGTACTTCTTAACTCTTAGTAAAACTAATATACATCACTATTTTCATCCTCTGAATGTTTTTAAACACTGCTATCTTCTAGCTTTTGCTGCATCTTGAATTAGTAAGATTTACTTATCTAAAAACGATACAGAGAGCCCCTGCTGGCAGCTTTTCAGATTGGGAAGACTGAAGTAAAACCCCAGGGTGTCAATATTTTTTTCCCAATTATCACACATAAACAGTTCTCACCAATCTGCTTCTGCTTCCCAAAAATCTTCCAGAATGAGGGTGATCAAGTGTCCCTGAGTAGCGAGTTGGAGACGATGCTGTAAGCTTCCAAGGAGTTTCACGGGTGTCCCTTTCTCCAATTCTCCAGTCTCTACTGGAACTATTCAATACACTGGATTCCTGAAGAACAACATGATTATCATATGCATCTTGTAACTCAAAAATAACTCAGTATCTGAGTATTGAAAATACAGGGAAGTGGAAGCAGTAACAAATCTGGGAACATTTAATAAGAAACCTTGAGGGATAGCCAAGAAATGAAAGAAGCTTAGAGAGAACCACTGGCAAAAGAAAAGTTTTGTTATTTGGTTTGGTTTTCTTTTTTTTTAGTACTTTATAGCAGCTCCTTCATCTGTCCTCTGTTTTGACCTAGGACAATAAAAAGTTGAAATGTAAGGCTTTTGAGGCATTAGCCTGACTTAGATACTGCAGCAACAGGGCAGAATCAAGGGCCTAATTTTCAAGGGTTGCGCAAAAAACCCCACAGGTGTAGAAAGGGTCTCTATGACAACGAAAGCACCTCTTCGGCCACTAAAACAAACTGAATTTCAATGAATAGATTATAATTGAGGAAAGAGGCTGCAATTAAGTTTGCTCCATAGAATAATAATGGAGATTAGCAAAATCAATAGAAATAACAGAATGCAGCCATTTGATTAACACTAAGCAGCATTTCAAAGTGATTATTTGTCCATTCTCTTTTTATGAACTATGAGTACTACAAACACAGTAGTTGCTGTCACCATTTCTTAAAAGCAACAACAAAGCATTCAAATCCAAACCAAAACAATACAAAATCTCAGCCTGTTTTCTTCCTTCATTTCAGCTTAAGACTATTTAAAATCCCTTGTCAGAGCTTAACAATAAAGCCCTACATAAGGCATTATGGTTATGGTGTCTATTTTCAGCAGCTGAAAAATGTTATGTGTAAAGAAAACATTCAAAACAATTTTGTAAACTACTCTTGACCCTATGCCTCCACTGAAAAAAAAAACCAAAAAACAAACTTATAATTCATTTGTCATAAAATGTTTACTATGTTGTACCGTAAAGGATAGGATTTTTTTTCTCATACCATGACACTAGTTCAATTCCTGGCAACACTATATCCCATACATCTGATTAGTTTACAATTAACCTCTTCGTTATGCCTCCTCAGATAAGCAGGAACTAGTACCCAGATCGATCTCAAAAGTGCATGACGTACAAGAATTTCATATGTGCATGAAAAAAAAAAACCCAACAAAACAACAAACCCACCCAATAGAAACCTCTCTTATTTTTTAGCCCTAATCAAAACCAAATAAAACCAAATATAAATTTGACTGATCTGTCACAGAAGTTTTTGAGTTAACCTATAATCAAGTGTTCTCTCAATAGAAATTCAGTATAAAAAAATCTAAGTTCTCCTTATACCTAAAAAATTACTGATAGTCCAAGTTTTTCTTCGAAATGACAAATTTTTAATTATTTGTAACTGAACTAGATCTTAAATATTTTATGGTAGGTTTCTGAATGGATTAACAAAGTGAAAACAGTTGTCCTTTGTATTCCTATCTGACTGGACTTAAACTTTCTTGCTCCACTCTCTGTAATCTTAACCTGCAAGCAATAATGCAATTTGTTCCTACCAGCTCTGTAAATACCAAAGGTTACTCAAGAGAAGGAGCTTCCCTACAGTTTTATCACTAAGCACTAGTCATGTGTAATGAGTTCTCAAACTACCTTCTACAGACTGGGAGTGGAAAAAAAGGGATAGAACACAATCTTCTATACAAATATTTTCCCTGCTGTTTTAACTGGCAAGTGTTATGAGATCACTCCTCAGCTCAGAATCACTTTGCTCAACAGGAAATATTAAAAAGAATACACAGTGCAGTGAATACATTGCAGTTCATATAATAAATGAAATAATGAAAGGGACGTTGTGTCAAAATCTTTTAACAGCACCAGTTCAGCTGAAGACTTCTGATCAATGGCTTTCAGTATATGTACTCTGTGTGGACTGTGTCCATATATCTCTACAAAAGAGTAAGACACTTTGATTTGCTTTTGCTGAGCAGCCAAACAGCAAAAAACATGTAAGATTCCAAAACGCAAAAATGACTGACAACTGCTTCCCCTTGCATAGTCAGCCTCTATATCGCAGCCTACATAATAACAAGCGCACGCTGAAGATAACAAAAATGTAACACGCATACATTTAATTGTGCTAAAAATAATGTTCTATTACTTGCAAAACTGTTCCTCAAAAGGGCATTATATAATACAATGTCCCAGATAGCTTGCCAGCTAGGGACCAAACTCCTAACCATTTTTTTAAAAATATGAACATTTAATCACAGAGTTAAGTTTCTGCAGTTTCAAAGACCAAAATGGGCTTACATTTCTGGGCCCAAAATTGAGGTGAGAACTGCTGACAGAAGCAGAAAAAAAGTACTGCGATAATTGAGCCTAACTGCCATCTGTTGCTTCCAAGTGTCAAAAAAAATTTCTACAGTAGTTTTATCTCTGCTTGCTATAATACCCTCCCAAACTACAAGTACCTACACAGTGCGAATACTTCCTCTTGAGCACACCTCCCCTTCCCCACGAAAGTAGTTTAGTTAGTTGTAGCAGATAGGGACAGGCGAAACGGAAGATCTCGCGATGTCACGGAAAGCCAGGACCCTTCTCCCTCTCCCCAGAGATAAGCAATCACCCTAAGAATGTAACCCCTCCTTAACCCAGTAACTTTCCACTCCCTTACTAACCACAGACCCCCTCTGACGTAGTGAAACCCCTTAGACTATTTAACCTCACGAGATAAGATAATAAAGGCCATTTGACCGTCCACCACGTTGGTGTTAGCGTGCGTCTGTGGCCCGAGTGACCCTGGAGGATTTGGGTTGCCGTGCTGTTCTTTTGAAACCAGGTCGCCTTGCCTTTTAACAAAAGGCAACAGTTAGTGTAAAATGCTGCTTGTGAAACGGCAAAAGGCTTTTTTTTTAGTCCCGTGTAGTGAACACAAAACCCAGTTGTACTAACATACTGACATGACAGGCTAACATTAGTTTCTGTTGGTTTTGCACAGCATGGTTTTTGGTAGCTGCCAAATACCATGGGGGCCAGAGAGGTGGCTTCAGTAATTAGCTGCTGGAAGCTTCCACCATGTTTGGCAGAACAAATCCCTGATGGCTCTGAAGATGGACGGGCTGCTGGTCAAGGCTGGGCCAATTAGAGATGGTGGTAACATCTCTTGTGATAACAGATTTCAGAAGAAATCAAAACAAAAGTAGGGATGCAGTTTTAATTTCAGCCACAGTAGAGTAGGAGGTGAGAACATGTGAGGGAAAACAACACAGCGACACAAAGGTCAGTGGAGTAGGAGGGGGAGGAGGTGTGTTGCATCAGGCACCAGATGCAAGATTCCTCTGCAAGCTGTGGTGAAGACCATGGTGAAGCAGGTTGTCCCCCTGCAGCCCATGGGTCCACGGGGAATGCAGAGATCCGCCTGCAAACTGTGGGGGAGGTGCTCACACTGGAGCAGGTGAATTCCTGGAGAAGGTTGTGTGGGAGACCTGATGGAGATAGAGGGGCCCCAGCTCCCAGGCTGGAGCAGCCTGTCCTTGCAGAACTTCATCCTGTGGACGAGTGACCCACGCCACAGCAGTTTTGGGAGGACTGCTGCTCGTGAGGGTGGACCCACACTGGAGAAGTTCACAGAGAACTGTCTCCCACGGGAGGGACCCCATGGCCTCACAGGGGAAGGACTCCGGACCCTGTGCCAAGCGGAAGAAAACCTCAGGTGAGGAACTGACCAAAACCCCCATGCCCTCTCCATGCACTGTCAGTGGGAAGGAGGGAGGGGTTGGGAGAAGAAAAGGTGTTTTTCAGGGCTTATTTTACTTCTCATTATCCTCCTCGGATTTTGTTAGTAATAAATTCACTTTGTACCTTTAAGTTAAGCCTGTTTTGCCCTTCGAGTGTTTTCTCACAGTCCTTATCTCAACTCATGAGCCCTTCATTAAGTTTTTCCCTCCTCTGCCCAGCTGCTGCAGGGGAGGGTGAGTGAACAACACTGGGTTGTGGATGCCTGGCATTTGGCCAGTGTCAAACCACGACAGAGACTAAAGCTCCTCTTCTTACCTTTTCAAAATATGAACACAGGAGGTGCTGGAGAATGGTATAGCCTTGTTAACTGACAACATAGTCCTGTACTTTTTGCATCACCAACACATTAAGTGCAATGCCCTACACACATCGAAGTTCAAACAAAACCCTCACCTCTCCCTCAACAAAAAACTCCATTTACCCAGGTTTAAGATGGCAGTGGCTCATTAGAAAATAGATCCATATTATCAGAATGCCCTCTGATTCATTAAACAGCTGATTTCTAAAGGTGCAGCTACAAACAAGAGCAGGTAAAACGAGAAAATCTAGAACTACCAGTTCACTGATTACTGTCACTGGCCTGGTTAGTAAATTCTTGCATTTTAGAAATTTTGTTTGTCTAAGTTTTGGGGCTTTTCTTGGCTAAAAAAGACACTTTTAAAATTATTTATACTTTATAAAAAGGAAAAAAATACATTACCTGGTATCCAGATTCTAATCTCCATGAAGAATCTCTTGTGCTATATGCAGCAGATAAACTGTTTCCAGTTCTAGATCCTACAGGAGAGCTGGAAGCCTGAACAGATATCCTGCGAGGAATTCTTGAGGGTTTTGACTCCATCCTTTGTATCCTGTACAAGGACATACTGATCATTTTTTTCTCATGGAAGCCAGGAACTCATGCAAAATAGGCACAGGTCATTCTGGGTGTAACATAAATATGACTCACACATACAAATATTTACACAGTGCTTTGGTCTGACTGCATCAGCAAAATGGGGAAACAAGTTCTTATCCTACCTAGTTTTTGTAACCTCTTCTTTACATCTCCTCCCATCCCTCATTTGAAAACTACAGTCCCTTTTATGATTTTGTTATTATATATTCTTCCAATTAAAGGGTAAGGAGGTACTCCCTTAAGAACCACACAGTACTCAATATATTACCGCAAAATGAGTCAGGAACCAATCACTTATATTTCTCAAACTCATATACTACATTTTTGTTAATGAACTGCATCTCAACACTTGCAGAAATGATATTCAGACTTATTCCTCAGGGTTGAAATTGTGAAACTTCACCCTCCTGTGAAAAAACACATCTGCAGTCTATCTGCCTTCAAGTTCTCCAAAGACAGCTCCCATGGAAGCTAACATATGCAAAGGATCACAGGCTACCTCACAAGCGTATTCATAAATTTACTTCTCACTTGCTGAGTGTTTATCTGCCTTCCGCTATTTCTAGGCACTTCCAAAAAAATTCTGGTGCCTTTTCCACATGAGATGTGCTCCTATACTCATCCCTGCCCTTGAAATGGTATCTGACTTAATGTTTACCTAAAACTCCAGACAGCTAGATTCTTCCTCCTCAGGATAGTACAGACAGAAGTAGACCACAAATGTTAGCTCTTAAAAAAATTTAAGGAAATTGCAGTATTCTCAATGCTGCGGTACATGAAGAGTAGCATGACACGTAACAACTCAAACAGAGTGCAGAGAATCCCACTGATTCAGGGTGATTTGCCTAAGTGGTACAGTCTATTCAACCACTTCTAATTCCGGCCTAGCCTTCTGAGAACAGAAGTAAACTATATTGATTAAAAAAAACCAAAAAACAAAAAACAAACCAAAAACAAAACCAAAAAACAAAACAAAACAAAAAAACCCAACAAACAAACAAAAAACCAAAACCAAACAAAAAAAACAAAAACAAAACAAAACAAAACCACCCAAAAAACCCTATCCATCAACAAAGCACATTTTTTTCCACAATTCAGTCATGCTCATCAGTATTACATTATGCAAAAAGCTGCTACATCAATCCTGACACACTTCATGTCTGGCTGCAGTTTCAAGGTAAGTCCACATACTCAGGACTTTTAATCTTTGCTCAGGTCACGCTGAATTAAATATTCTACCTGGTAAGGTTCTGTACAGAACTCCACTGACCTAACAGTAGGGACAGCTGAGGTTAGTTTCCTTAACCACTGTTCTCATGCATGTTCAGTTGTTAGCTAGCTTTACAACAACAACCAAAACACAAAGCAGCCGAAGTGCTTAATCTTGCAAGTAGGACTCTAAAGTATACCAAGTTTAAGTGACTGTTTACTTTGGTGTACAAAAGAGCTACTGGCTTGTATTACAGAGGACACCTGCTCCTAGACCACACTAGTAACCCGTTCGCGTTTGCCAAAGCCATTACCAGGTAAGCAAGATCTGGTTAAGAATCTGAAATGCTCACTTGCCCAACTTCACATTAATATACTGAAATAATTAATTAATTTAATTTCCCAGATCACATTTAAAACCTTTGGTAAATATTCAGCAATTTATGCAATTCTCAGGTTGTAAGCACATCTGTGTCAATAAGAATGTTCTCAGCAGCAGTCCAGAGTTCAAAAAAACCAGTTAATTGTGGACGTTTAAAAGAAATTGATTACAAGCCTAATTATCTAAACTACACCACTTCAAGTGGATCATTAGTTCAATAAAACATAACAATCATATTTATTCTCGAACTGTAATGATAGTTAATTTAACCTTCAGAGTAATCCGCCATGATGTGCTCTACAAGTTTAGTACTTGTATGAAGCTGCAATGAGTGTAAAAAAGTAATTATCAAAGCTGCAAACTGTGAAGCTAAAATAATACCACAATAATATATACTAGAGTGTCAGCTGGACAGAACAGCCGTATGTCTTGATGAGATCTGATACTCAAATCACTGTTAGTCTGTGTTTTACCCTGATATAAAACACAAGGAACAAACACACAGAATAATGGATCCAATTCTGTACTATTAAGTACTCGACAAAGAGTGCTGGCATTATCTCCTCTATTATGGATCATTCTGTTTCTGAATCACTTTGTTTCAGATAGGTGTGGAACCAGATGAATTAAATAGCATAGATAAAAGTCAGACACGGACACACATAGAAAATGCAAAGGTTCAAGAAGGAATGGAAGTTCCTAATAGTAAGAATTAATGTCCAAATGAGTCAGCAGAGGAGACAGAAGTGTAAGACAACTTCAAAGACTAAATTATAAATCATCTAATACTAATGAAATTGCTTATGCACCATCCACAGAACAGAATAAGAGCATTCACACAGAACAGGACAGGGTGGAAGACTGGACACCAGAGCCAACTACCTGCAGATGATGAAATGGAGTCCAAAATTAGAAAATTCCTTCTACAGATACACATAAATAGGCACAAGACTAATTTTCTCCTTCAGTGGTAGCCCCAAGAGGACAGACAATGTTACCCCTCAGCCTAATCTTGCAAATTAGCACAGGTTGTGATTTCAATCCAAGTATGTCAGGATAATACTATCTATAGAATATTTTCTTCCTACAAGTAAAGAAATCTTGCAGAAGCTATACTCAAAAAAGGTGTTTAAACCAAGTTAAGGCAGCACAATATGAAAGGCAAAATTTAATATGTCAGTATACACACTATGATTCATTTCCTCCATGCAACCTTACTTTTTTTCTGCAGGCTTTGCTTCAGCCAGCAAATGAGAAGGATCTGCTATAAAGATCAATCAGAGTCACATAAGAATAGGCATTTGACATCTGCCATGTCTGATGCAGAAGTGAAAAGATGCCGAATAAAAGGCCTTATGATCTAGGCAAAGAAATTCTGGTCAAGGAAATCAGATTTTACCTTTACCTTTCAATAAAGATTTGGTGACATAAAGCATGTTGCTAAGATGAATAATTTTTAAAAATAATTTAATAATTTTTCTGCTGCCCGAGAGCTCTTCAGTTTCTGGGCATCCATTATAGAATTTATTTGCAATCCAACTAGCAGAAATCATAGAATAGTTTGAACTGGAAAGGATATTTCAAGGCCGTCTAGTCCAACCGCCCTGCAATAAGCAGGGACATCTTCAACGAGATCAGATGGCTCAGAGTCCCATCCCACCTTGCATGTTTCCAGGAACAGAGCATCCTCTCTGGGCAATCTGTGCCCATGGTTCACTATGCTCATCATAAAAAATGCCTTCCTTAAATTTACTCCTTGTCCTATCACAACAGGCTCTACTAAATGTCTGTCCCCATCTTTCTTACAGACCCTTTTTAAGTACTGAAAGGCTGCAATGAGGCTTCCCCAGAGGCTTCTCTTCTCCAGGTGAAACAACCCAAATTATTTCAGCCTTTCCTCATAGTCTTACCTAGACAGACAGAGATGCAGCTGAAGTCAATGGAGCCATGATGTCCATTTAATAGCTAGACAAAACTAGATCTAGGCATTTCACCTCTGGTGATCAACACTAGGTAAGATGTCTTTTGGGTTTTGGAGTTTTTTCCCCCGGAGTTCTCCAAATACCATTTTAATCACTATACTTTGAAAGCCTGAGATGCAACTGTCTTGATAGGTGGCTTGAATACAAACAAAACACATACAAGGCTTATGCTGATCATGGTAACACAATGAGGCGGTTATAAATAAGGTGAGCATGCTAAGCTATCATACAGCACAGGACAGAGCAATACAATGGCCTCATGCTAAAAAACAACCACATTATTAAAGCCACAATAATACTTGTCTGCAAGGGGAATATTGTGCTTGTATTTCAGAATGAGAATGGTTCCCTTTTACACTATCATCATCTTAAGGGTTTTCCTGAAGAAAAGCACTCAAAACCTCAAACATTTTGTTTACACACACAGGAATTCAACAAACCGCAAGTGGTAATTAACATGCTGTAGTGAGTTCTGTAACAACAAAGTAGATACCTCCATTTACATAGAATAAGTAGTGAGACCAAAAAATACTTAAATTTCTTCTCTGAGGAAATAATAACAATAACCATAGAACCAGAAATTTGGAACCCTCAACACATTAACCAGTAAAAACACACTTCTGGCTTCTCCATTATTTTAACGCTACTCACGCTCATACCAAACAATAGAAAAATGAGAACACGTACAGCAGGATGAGCAGCACTCTTCTTATCAAAGCAACGTATTTCATCAGCTTATGCCATGCTACACTACTCAGCAATCAAAACCTCATGAAAAAAAATGGAAACAATTCTAGAGGCTCCTGAAATAAGAGACAGATGCACTACCTCTCAAGACTTGGTCAGAAATCAAGTTCTGAAATAAAACTTTTAAGTCCTACTGGAGAAACAGATGACCAACTTGAAAAAGGAGGTGGAGCTGCACAGCCTATTTTGAGCACACAGATCAAATGTCCTGCCTTTTTTGATCTGTCATCCCTCCAACAGCATTGTAAAAGACAAACTAGACCTAACACAGCCACGGATAGCAATAATGAAGTAATAAAAGATCCAAGAGGTCTTTGAGGGAAAGCAATGCAATCTTAAAAGACAAAAACAGTTACCATCCTTAACTGTCCATTTTTACACCCCTTCGCAAAAAGGGATTCACAAAACACAGAGAGCAAATATTTCTCTTCTGCCTTGACCCTGATAAAAGAGGAGCAATTTCAGGCAATCATGTCTATGAGTAAGTAAAGTGCTTGCCAGCTTCCATGATTACTACCAGTTTTAAGCAATCTTGTGCCCTCCAAAAGAGGGAGGCATAAGCTTCACTGCCTGCTCCTAAATTCATTCTTCTAGCTTGGAACTATGCATTGACACTTCTACCTAAGACTCAAGCTCTCTTGTCTACATCTTTTTGTGTGATTTAACATAAAACTATTAATATTATTTTCTCCCGAGCAACCTGTGCTCACGTGTCTTCCTCGGGGCTTACTCACAATTACGTTTTTATGACAAACAAGACAGTGCTCACGAGTCTTTCTCTCAGGCTGTGCAATTCTTCGTTACGGCTATTTTCTCAACCTTCAATGTAGTGAAATTGACAAATAACTCAGGAGCCTCTCAGGAGCAAGAATATTTACAAATGTCGATAGCTGCCCACGCTGCCGCGGCTGGTGCCCTGCTGCTCCCGCAGCCAGCAGGTGCTCCGCAGAGCCGCCGAGGGCACCTCACCTCCCCCGCCAGGCCCCGGGGAGCGGCTCGTACGGCTCAGGCCCGGCCGGGGCCCGCGGCCGCACCCGATCCCGCTACCCAGGCAGCATCCGGCCCCAACCGCCGGGCAGAGGCCGCGAGGAAGGCGGAGAGGAACAGGGGGCACCAGGTGTCACACGGCCTCGCTACGAGAGCGGACGCGGAGCCGAGCGGCCGTCGGTGGCGATGGCGGAGAGAAGGGAGGGTAGGCCGGTCCCAGCACGGCACAAAATGGTTCCCCCGGCCCTNCCCGCAACACAATGGCGGCGGCGCGAGACCGCCCGGCTGCCAGGCGCGGCCACTCCCAGCTCTCGCGAGACCTGCGGCCGCGCGGGCCAACCCCGCGGAAGGGGCGCGGCGGGGGCGGAGCTCTGAGCGGAGCCTGAGGGCTGTGGGCGGGCGGAGCTGCGGCAGTCGGGGAGCGCGGGCGGGAGCTGGAAAGCCCTGCTGGGCGTGGCAAGATTCCCTTTAGTGTTCCCAGCAGCATCTCCAGAGACATCCGAATCGTCTTCCATGTTCAGCCTGAAAACTGCAACACGGTCTTTGAGTTTTCTATATCACATGCTCTTCCTTGCCTGAACCCTGTAAATTAATTCCCCCGTATCTCGTCCCCAGATACGCCCGGCTGTCCGTGAGGCGGGATGGGGATGTTGGACGCAGCCCCCTCAACGGCAAAGCAATAGAATTGCCATACATTTTAATTGCATTGAGTTCTCAGTTTTGTCCTCTTGAAAGTAACGGACATTGGCAGCCATTTTTACTTGAGGGGAAGGTGTTGCACGATGTTGGAAATCAGGAGGTAATCTTCCCAAATTCTTAAAATGCCAAGTCTTCACATAATCAGACAGTTTAGATTAGCAATCCTAAACAAATTATGATTTCCAGTGTCCCTGTCCACTACAGAACATGGCAGAGATTTCACACTGTGTTTCTGAGCCAGTACCTGAAGAAGACAGGTTATGTTATTACTGAGGAGTAATAGAGTTGTATCACAGCTGTCATGAGCCTCAGTATTTTACTGATCCAATGTCCATCTCCCATCAATCTGCAGCAGGGCTTTCCTGAATCCCAGTATCACAGTGAGTGCCATAGATCATGCTTTGCAAGTCAGATAAAGGGGTGTGCAACAGTAGCAGGCTGGCAATTCTTTAAGGGAGGATAAAAGGAAGAAAAATAAAAGAAAAAAAGAAAATTAAAAAAGGGAAGAAAACACAATCAGACACTCTGACATGGGGCTACAACACATGCAAATTCAATGTGTCCATGCCTAATAGGTCTGACAGATCTGGGACCTGTGTAAGACCAGCCAGGCTGGTTGGAAACTAGACAGCTGGCACCTAAATTATAGACCATCCTATTGCTATGTTTAGCAATACCCTTGATTCTGTTTCCATTCATGCTTTTAAGTATGTTTGGATTGTATTGCATTTTGTTCACTTACTCCCACTGAGAAATAATAGGCAAAGTACTATTTAATTGGAGACAAAGATGAAGAGCTGGGAAGAGAGGAACAATTGAACAAAAACTGATAGGGAGAGAAAGGCTATTGGGGTTTTTTTTGCTGATGGGCATGTCCTTTCACCATCATGCCAAGAGCAATGCTTATTGGACTTGGGAAAATTTTGCCTGTAGCACCCAGAAGCAGGCCTACTGCTCCAGACAATATCATTCATTTGGCATAATTCTCTCCAGGGGAAGAGGACAGCTAGAATGGGTTCATGACTGATTCCAGCAGTAGCAGCTGCTCTTTTTTCTGGCTAGCAAACAAGAGCACTTATAGAAAGAGCACTTAGATCTATAGTAAATTCAATCCTTAAAGGCATCATTCTGTGTTTTAGTAATGCACAAATCAAGTGTTATTCACAGACCTAGTGACGTGTCTGTGTAAATGTGGAGGATGAAACATACGGCCTTCCCTGCAGCCAGGATAGATCACGGCCACCACTAATCAAGGGCATTATGCTTGTCTTTTTTAAAAACTAGTTAGAAGGTAAGTGGGGAAAGCACCATCCAAAACAAAACTTCAGAGGTCTTTGACTCTGTCTTGCTAACATCAGAAGAGTATTTACTAGGAATGCTAAGATGTTATACCATTCACTACATTAGCCCTGTCCAATGCAATGCACAAACTGTATTACTGGAGGGTTGGTGCAATAACCTTTTATTAACAATCTATGAGCTCTATGAGCCTTTTGCTAGCTCACAGAAAAAAGAAATTGGACTATCACCTGAGTTCATGAGCTTGCTTTTGTTTGTTTGTTTGTTTGTTTTTGGTTTTTTTTTTTTTGTTGCTGTTGTTTTGTTTTGTTTTGTTTTGTTTTAATCTGCATAATAGACCAAAGATCTACCCTGTAACAACTAGTTTAATTACATATATACAAAATCAGGAAAGGTTAAGACATGATGTTCAATACTGCCACATAGCACAAAGACTTCTCTACATTCTGAATCATTGCTAAAATGGCACCATCTGACGAATATGCATATAATTTGGGTTTTGTCTCAGGGGAAATATCTAATATTGGGCTGAAGTCACAAATCCTGTGTAACAGTGTGCTCGTAAATGGCAAAGCAGTACATTTAGAGTACATCTGCTTTATCATGTTCTTTAACCATATCAATGATATGGAAACAAGCAGATTTAAATCACATAATTACTAACAGTTATTATCCTTAACTGTCTAGTCTTACATCTCTTCACAAAAAGGGAATCACAAAAGCTGTTTTTTCCACAAATGTCTGAACTTCTTCTAGCGTCTGTCCTTAATTTCAGTAGGTCATAGTCTGAAATTTTAGGATTATCAGAAATTGGTGTTGTCAAGCTGAATAGTTTATACTTATCCCTATTAGTAAGTCATTCATCAGTAAAATTCACTTTTAATAACCATTTGGAGATAGACAGTTTTCAAAGACTTTTTGTTTCTGACCAAACTGCAAGAATCTTATTAGAAAACACATTTTTTTAAATGTGATTTAGACTGCATCTTGAATATTCATTTGTTATGAAGGATTTCAGGCAATATCCTAAGAATCTTAACCTTCTTCTTTCAGAGAGAAAAGGAAGCAAAAAGGTCTCAAACCTAGAAAATGGTTTTTGATATGGCAAGTTAAAACACAGATGATCCTGAGTATTACAGTAGCCATTTCTGAAGGTGACAGAGGCAGGAAGAAGACCTCCATGGATAGCAGCCATTGTGTCCTAGAAAAATGAAAATGCATCCTTGAGACAAAAGTCAATTTATTCAACATTCACTATGAAATACAGTTTTTGAAATATACCACTTGCCGTGGGTGTGTGGCTTAGACAGCAGAAAAGGAATAGGTTGAAGAACTTGCAGACAAGACAAAAAACCAAGGCAATCTGAAATCATCTTTTTAATGTGTTTTTTTCTACACTGAAGTGTTACTTTAGGTTATATGTGGACTTGTTCTTTTTACTGTGTCAGTTAGAACAAGTACTAAGAAGATAGTCCCTATGGTTGACACTATGCGCATTCCTGGGGCCATCTTTAATGAATTTAATTCTCGCCTTTTCTTCTTTCTGCAGCCTGTTCTGTTGGGCACTGGACAGGCTCCTCGGAGCAGCGGTCACTGCTCCAAGGCTGCCAGAGCTCCAGGAGCTCTGGACAATGCTCCCAGGTGGAGGGTGGGATTTCAGGGGTGTCTGTGCAGGGCCAGGAGTTGGACTCGATGATCCTGATGGGTCTGTCCCAACTCAGGAAATCCTCTGATTCTGTGTGCACTAGAGCTACTGAGCATGACACTAAATGTATTAGAGGCTCCCTGGTTTCTAGCCTGCCAGGCGGGGTTGTGGTGTTGCTCCTGGTTGACTTGCTGAACAGTAGGTCTGCACCATATAGGTTTTATAGAGGAAAGAAAACTGGGATGTGAAGAAAAGCAGAGTTCATGTTCAACTGTCTATGGTAAACATTACACAAGAAAAATATCTGAAAGTGGACAGTAAACCAGAAAGTTGTCCTCAGAAAATAAATCCAAATCACAGTTCATAGCTTAAACAAATCTGGTAAATGTGGTGTCTGTAAAAGGCTCATGATCTCTATCCAACAATGGTGATATTTAAAAAAAAAACAACAAACAAACAAACAAAAAACCAACCAACCAACCAACAACAACAACAACAACAACAACAATTAAAAAGCCATAGCAGAGACAAGAGAATTTAGAGCAGATTAAGCCCTAAAGAAACTACTATAATACTGACAGTGAGAAACATAGCATAACTCTTATAGAAATAAATAATTTATCAAAAAATATATATAGACTTTACAATGCAGGCTCTTTAAACATAGTAATTTTTTTAAGGCAAGGTTAAAATAACTGCTTTTAAATATTTTGATACAGGAAATTAACTTAAAATCTAATTTTGATATGGGAAGCTTTTTGAAACTAAAATACTTTTTAATTTCATCAAAATCAAGCTGAAATAATTTTGGCCCATATGGATCCCAGTTTTATGAGATAAAACACTGTGGTGCACACCCATCTTAAAAAGATTTCCCTTCCTTCTTGTTGTTTTACTTTATAAATCTATGCTTTTTTTAATATCCATCTAAAATCATTGTCCAGCGTTCCTGAGAATTATTTTTTTAACCATAAATAGATTTACTTTATCATGTTACCAATTTATTTTAATCAAGAAGCTTCTTTGTGCCTTCTGAGTCACATCAGACTCAGAAGTAAGTGTAAAGTAAAAGGCAATTAAACCACATTAACAGATTAATTTTATACGTATTGCTATACCTTGGGCAGATGGATCAAGTATACCTGTATCTTCTTTTGCAATTTTAGGTTTTGGCTAAACTTATATTTTGGAAGCTAAAAGAATGTGTGCTTAAAATTACAGAAATCATTAGGATTGTTAAAAATTATTCAACTTTATTTCATAAATGTGATGGGGTTTTTTTTTCTGCAATTACTATTTCTAGAATTTTAAGACTATAGAAAGTGTCAATGTTTTAAAATCTTTCTTTACTTCTTTTCTTTTTCCCATGTTCCAAGTCAGGAAGAAGACTAAAGTTCTGTGAAGCACAAAATTGTACTTCTAGTACTGTTTTATTCACCAGGGAGCTCTTACTGCTCATTTTAAAGAACACTGATCAGAATGCTTCTTTTGGTTTGTTTTCTCAGAATACCTGCATACTATTTCCTTCATTTCTGTGGAATAACCAGTCTTCTAAATAGAGACACATAAAGTTAAAACAAAAAAATTACTCAGAACTTCAGCAGACATCTGAAACAACTACCTTTTCCCTTTCCAATAGCTTTTATATTTAAAAAGAAAAATCTAAATATTTGTATACCTTGTGAAGAAATATCTTAATAAATAGGAAGAATTCTTCACCTTAAATCATGTAAGTCAATTGTTTCTCATTTTTGCAATAGAAAAAGCTAATAGTGAAAAGCCACAACACATTTTAGAGAAAAGAGAGTGTTTAGACATCAGTGTTTTCTTTCATCTTCCTATCCAGGATGATGTCTTCAACCCAGGCTAAAGCAGTGGAAATTACTCCACTGGAAATGAAAATGTCTTTGTTTATTGTCCTTTAGCAAGAAATTTTAGCAACTAAAAACTTGGATAGCCTTAAACTATCTTTCTAGATAACCTGTTGTAAGAATCTAATAGTTGCACAAAACTGACACATACACATATACGTATATATGTGTGTGTGTGTGTGTGTGTGTGTAAACATATGGGATTAGAAGAGTTTTTGAGCAAGAATAATAGCAGTGTAAGATTTTACCAAAAATCTATCTGAGCTCTGCTACTGAGGATAGTATTTAAGTAGGGTGGGGAATGCAATATGTTTTACTTCCGTGTTGATGAGAATGGATTGGAATCCAGATACAACATAATTATTGTTATTGTCACATGGTGACTAATTCAGTGTTAAAGCAGAGAAGGAAGTGGGAGGATCAAAATTAGGAATTATTAGTTACAGTACATTCAACAAGGAGTTCATTCTACTTTTCCTGTAATTGGCAGTGGAATTGTCTTAAATTTATTGATTGATTTACCTTTATTTTTATTATGTCAAACACTTTTATGGGTAGAAACAAATGACTGTGATTAAAACATAATTAAAACCAGAAAGCATTTGCAACTGTTGGTGATACTATACCTCTCTCTTGCTCTTGCTTTATGATTGAGCAGATTAATATCCCTTTCTTAACGTTCCAGCAAGAAAAAATGAAAATGAACATCTGTGTTTTGCTGGGCACTTAATAGGACCAGAGTAAATCTCTTCCTCTTGTGCCTTACACAAAAGAGAAAATAAATATCAAGTAGATTTGACTAAATAAATCATGTGTAGTATTAGGAATATAGGCCTTGTTTCTACTGTTTTACGTACTACAAGTGTATTTCACTTGTAGAAAAGCAGCTCAACTCCCCATCTGCCTGATTTTTTTTTTTTTTTTTTAAATTTTCTTTACAGTGCAGATGTGGTAGATACAGTAGTGCATTTAAAAATATATAATAATTCATTTAAAACTAAAGGGTATGTACATAAATATAACAAAGGCCTAGCTAGAATTTACCTGAGAAATAATTTACATGAAAAAGGCCCTATATGCTCCACTGTGCCCATTTTAAACCAGCTTAAGATAAAGAAATTGAAGGAGAAAATGAAAGGATTTTGTTTTGACCAAGGATAGGGAACTACCAGTCACCAGAGATGGGAAGGGAGAAGAAGGTAGATGAGGTCACAGTTCTGTATTTGGCATAAGGTATTCTTTGAGGTTTTTATCAGGGAGGCTCACACGGGGCAAAGACTGCGTATCTTCACCTTTGCCTCACACAGTGGGGACTGGAAATAAGAAGAACACAACACAGCCAATGCCAGAAACAGTTCAAGAAGTGAAAATTGACTTAATGGGATATTAAACAACAGAGGTATTTTTGTCACCTTAATTTTTTTTTACTGATATGCTATGAGAGGTGCTATGATAGGTGCTGCCTGTGTTACACAGACTGTGAGACTGGACATGCACAGAGTTTGTGGAAAGGGACACCAAATACCAGTCTTGCATTTCAGAGCTATAGATCAAAACCAGGTAGTGACACACATCTTTATGATGACTGAATATTTTATCCTCACAGACACATCCTGTAGTAGTAATTCCAGAATTTAGCTTTGTGATGTGCCAAAAAAAGATTCACTTGTTGTTTTCTTAGAGCTCACTATCTGATAATTTAATTTGATACTTCCTAATTTCTGAAATAAGAGAAAGAGCAAATAATTGTTTCCTTGTCAAGTTCTGACTTTATAGATACCTATCATCTTGACTTTGAGTTTTGCCTTTCCTGAGTTACAGGATTCTAGTCCATTTTTCAGTCTGTGAGTTCTTCTGTAACTTTGAACATCTTTTATTTTAGTTTTCTTGTCCTACTAGATAATTTCTGTCAGAAGTAGCTGTAACTGAACTCATTATTCAGGGTGTAGGCACGCCACAGACTAATAGTGGTTTAGTGGTGACTTCACATTTGTACTGTGTTCCCTTTCTAAGCACTTGTAACACTGTACTTGGGGTTTTATCACTACAGGCCATGAAGAAATACAGACACTTAAGGATTCAGTCTGGAATGAAATTCATGCTTCTTCCCAGAATGAGAGTTGAACAGAACTCCATATGCTGGATTGTAAAGAGAAGCTGCCTCCATTGTATCCTCTGTATTCCCATACTCTCACTAGACATCTGCTATTAGCTTGTATTGGGTTTACGTGGCAAGGATTTGGTAGTGGGAAGGCTGCAGGAGTGGCTTCTGTGAAAAAACATGGGGGTTTCCCCCTTGTCCAACAGAATCAGTTCCAGATATCTCCAAGACCGACCCACTGCTGCCCAAAGCTGAGCCCATCAGCAATGTTGGTGGTGCCTCTGTGATAAAATGTAAGAAAGTGTAAAAAGACTGTGGAGCAGCTAGGTGAAAGTGGAGTGATAAAAATGTGTAATAATCTTGCAGACAACCAAGGTCAGTGAAGGAGGGAGATGAGGCGCTCCACATACCAGAGCAGAGATTCGCCTGCAGCCCATGAGGAAAACCATGGTGATGTGTGTTGAGGCCCTGTGGCCTATGGAGGAACACACCCCCC
>VZRH01001374.1:444465-464660 GCA_013397555.1 Urocynchramus pylzowi | reverse complement strand
CCCCCCCCCCCCCCCCAGGACAGTCTACTGGCAGAAACTGTGGTCCAGGGAGAGGTGACAGGAGCTGGTTTTCTAGCAAGATCTGTGGCCTAGGCAGGAGGGGAACAGGGACTGGGGGAGGGGACCCACACTGTAACAATCTCTTCCTGAAGAAGAAGAACTGTACCCCATGGAAAGAGCCCATGCTGGAGGGAGCAGTTCTTAAATAACTGCAGCCCATGGGAAGGACCTATGCTGGAGCAGTTTGTGAAGGACTGTACCCTGTGGGAGGGATCCCATGCTGGAGAAGGGAAACAGCAGGAAGAGGAAAGTGGGGTAGAGAAGTGTGTACTGGTGTTCACTGAGATTATTTTCTTCATAGTAGCTCATACAGTCCTATGCTTTGAATATGTGATGGAAAACAGTTTTGATAACAGGAATGCTTTATTGCTATAGTGCAATCCCCATTCCGCATCCCCACTGTGCTGCTCATGGAAAAGGAGAAGAGTCAGAACAAAGCAGTAGAGTTGAGCCTGGGAAATAAGGGAAGGGAAGGGAGATTGATTTTCATTTTGGCTTTGTTTCTCACCATCCTGCTCAATTTTAAATTGGCAATAAATTTAATTAATCTTCCCCCAGTCAGTTCTGTTTTGTCCCTGATGGTAATTAGTAAGTGATCTGTCTGTCTTTATCTCAAGCCACATCATTTTTCATCTTATTTTCTCTCCCTGAGCTCTTGAAGAGGTGGAGTGGGAGAGTGGTTTAGTGGACATCTGGCAGTCAGCCAAGGTTAACCCACCACACAGACACTGTTGGAAAGAAAATACTGTCATGGATGCTCATTTTCTGATCTCGTATAGGCAGACTTGTTTATTCCTTGAATGTTCCATAACTAGGAAATGTGTCAAACTAAATCTCTGTCAGCTACCGACTTTTTCTTTCTCACAAGTGTGAGTTTGATAGCTCTACTGGGAAGATGGCTCTATTACTGCTATGCACATACCCCTAAAAAAATCTAAATCTTCCTGCCTGGAAGGACTAAACCTGAAATCTGAATCTCTGGTTAGTGACATATGGCTTTTTCATTTGAAGCAAGCTTGTGTGAAATTTGGCAAGTCTGAAACAAATTAATTAGATTATTTCCTTTTTAATAATGCACCCAAACCCATTGGGTGTCTCATATGGAGTGCCTTACATAAAAAAGGGATTCGTTTTTGATCATAGGACCTTGATCTGGAAAAGGGGGAATTTTTATGTGTTACTTTGTGTTCCAGCTAGTGAAGCTATCTTCTTGGGATGCATAAAGGAAGTGACAGCTGTTAATAACCTTCACTTCTTTCTTTTTATCTGCAGTCTCAAAGATCACTTTTTGTCCTCTCCTGCATGTCAGGATGGATGTGTGATCTAGAAAAGTTCTAAAAGCCTTGACCCAGTGCCTGAGAAGTTGTGCAGAGGGGAAAAGGATGAGAGGGTTACGCAGGATGGGATTGTGAGTTGTGAGTGTTGCAAGTGAGGTAGCATGTTCCCACCCTGCAGCTACCATTTGCTTGAGTGTTTTTGGTGAGAGCCTTAGGAGAAATACACAGTCCTTACAGAATACGTGGCCTATTGCTTTTTTGTGTTCCATTTAGAGGTCATACCGCCGTGATTCAAAGGGCTCTTCTCTTCATCATGGAAATCGGGATCTAAGAATCAGGAATAATTAAATGCAGGCTTCTCCTGTTTCACATGAATCCTAACTTTATAACTTTGGGTGGGTTTGGGTTTTAGGGAAACAAGAATGGCTTTGTCTTCCACAGCTTCAAGTAGTTTATTTTTGGTTTTGTTTTGGTTTTTTTGTTTGTTTGTTTGTTTGTTTGTTTTCTTCTCTACATTTTAAATATAAAATACAATATGAAAGGCTTTCATTTAGATGCTTTGTACAATTTTTGACCTCTATAAATAATGAATTGGTTTTATCCACACTGTACAGCCTAAATAACAAATATATAACATCACATTTAGAATAAGAAAACTTAGAGCTTACATTTTAAATCAGATTCTGAGTATAGTTAAGTAGCACTTCTTAACCTTTTCATTCTTAGAGCTTGAGACTACTAACAAATCTATTGCTTCCAAAAGTAGCCAAAGGAGATTTGGCCACAAGCTGTCAAAACAAGAAATTATCACAGCTAGAAGTATCTGCTTTCTTTGTATATATTTGTTGAGTAGATGGAAACTAAAATGTTAGTGAAACAAGTGCATTTTTCAAACCACTATTCAAATAATTATTAACATAAAACCTTTAGTGTTTTAACTGGTGGTTTAGCTGTGTTTGGCAGAAAGTCATAGAAAAAAAATGCATGGCAGACTATTTTTTGGCATGTTCATTTCTCATTAAAGATGTAAAGGATAAAAAAATTCTAAAAATACAACCAGTAACATTTGACTTCTGAAACAGTGAAATGTGGGGGAAAAGGCTTTTACAATGGGAGCAGCTCTGAATAGCAGCTGGTAGAGCCTATTTAGAAGACTTTTGTGTGAATCCTATGCTGAACAAAATGTGGAATTTAAGCTGTTGTTAAATGCAGATAAAGGTCAGAGATCATGATCTCCAGAGACAATTGTTTTCAGTATTTCCAACTTCTTTTATGTACAGGAGGCATGTGCAATGCAAGAAAGTAGAGAAATCACAGCAAAATAAGGTTTTCTTGGCAATAGAGAAGAATTTACTGCTCCTAACTAAGACCAGCATACAAATGGGTTTGAAATTCAGACGCAGACAACTGTTGGAATAAAGAACTGACGATAAGCATTTGTCTTGAATCAGCTGGTCATATGGAAAGGATCTGATGTAATTTTTTTCCCTAGGAAGTTGCCCCTTTGTCACTGGAGTACTTTCATATGAGTTCACACTTAGAATCTGTAAATTGAATTTTTAGTTATAAGCATTTACAGAATCTGTAGTTCATACATATTACCATGGCATGTCATGTCCTGTGATGCTCTGTGGCATGGAGTATCCCTTTGGCCAGTTCAGATTCGCTGTCCTGGACATGCTTCTCCCCAGCTTCTTGTGCACCTCCTTGCTGACAGAGCACAGGAAACAGAAGAGTCCTTGAATTAGGATGAGCATTTCTGAGCAACAACCAAAAGCATCAAAACATCATTATTATTCTCATACTGAATCCAAAACACAGCAGTCACTGGACCAGCAAGTGAGAAGAAAAGGAACTCTCTCCAGGTTAAACCAGGACACCTGTGCAGACACTGACATTTCTTCAGACTCTAGTTAAACTAATATTGCATCTAGTATCTGCTAGTGGTGTGATTACTGATATCTTGGAAGTGGTTCTGCAGACTTCACTCAAATAAATAAACTTTGTATATGTAACTGACTAATTTTAAACTTCTACCTACAAATGTCTACCTACAAATGTCTTACACATCCTCTGTAAGACAGCCTGAGACATTCTTTCTTAGCTTTCTAGACTGATTATCAAGCAACAGCTCTGATATGCTATGGGGCTTATGGATCTTCTCATAAACCATAATGGTTAGCATACTCATAAATCTTTGTAATACAAGGTGTTAAAAGAAGCAAAAAATAAAATTGATATGAAGATACTGGCTGTACCAGCACTGTGTTCCCAAGTTTGCAATAGGAACTTGGGCTTGGATACCACTGACACATATTAAAATGTATGTTTTATAATTTATTGAAAACATACAGTTTTCTCTGGAAACAAATTGGGAATATCTGTTTTCACTGGTTTGGAAAAGTAGCTTTGTTTTTACTCATTGATTACCTTGAGATGTGCAACTCTTCTGGACTAACTACAGTAATTTTTTTATTTTGCAAATACTGAGAAGCCTACTGAGAAGTCAGGTTGCTTGTATAATGTATGCTGTATTTCTTGTTCCCAGTGAGACCCGTGCAAAACTAGAAAGCATTTTAATTTCCTTTATTTAAATTTACATAGTCCCAATGCTTTTGTATAAATGCACTAAATCTTAGCTCTAATTAATAGCCATCTAATTTACTTATGAAAAACAAAAAGAATGGGTGGACATTTTAAAACAAGGATATTGTACTCAGCCAAAAGGTTTCAAATAGAACGGACTATTTCAGTTGGAAGAAACCTACAACTATCATCTAATACAGCTGCCTGACTTCTCAAGGGCTGACCAAAAGTCGAAGTTTGTTTTTAAGGTCACTGCCCAAATGTCTCTTCAATACTTGGGACATCAACTCCCTCTCCAGGAGACTTGTTTCAGCATATGACCACCCTCCTGGTAAAGAAATGTTCCCTCATGTCTAGTCTGAACCTTTTCTGGCACAGCTTTGAGCCATTCCCACACGTCCTGTCCCTGAATCCCAGGGAGAACAGCGCAGCACCTGCCTCTCCATGTCCATTGCTCAGGAATTGGTAAAAAGCCCAGTGGTTGCCCCTCAGCTGCCTTCTCTCCTAACCACAAAGGCCCAGAGCCCTCAGCTGCTCCTCCCAGGACATGCCTTCCGGCCCCCCACCGGCTCGGCTGCCTCCTCCAGAGGCATCCAGGGACCTTCATGTCATTCCACAATGCTGGGGCCCAGTGCTGCACATGGACTGCATGGTGAGGCCGCACCGATGGAAAGCTCAGAGGGACCATCTCCTTTTGTCATAATCTGGCTCCTGCTGAGCTGCTGCCAACCAGCACCCACGGGCTGGGCATTGAAAATATAACAGCCATTGATGCTCCTATACAAGAAGTAAATGAAGAACACAAATGCAAATACTCAGTTGGAAACTCAGGAAGCACATCATTAGGCTAAACACAGGACTGCCAGATCATTCTTACATAATTGGATCTGTAAGAGGAATTTTCTGCGTAATACAAGAACTGCATCTCTTCATAGTCAACTGATCCTTGCCTAGGAGAGAAAAAAATCAAGTTTAGTCTCCTTCTAGGAAAACTCTCCTTATCTTTTATGAAATGTCCCTATCCTATTGGCTAGGCTGTGTGTATGAGAAAATAAGGAGGGTGGGTTCTTGCGGCACTGTAAGCTGTTATGTAGAAAAAGGTTGAAAATCATTCAATATTCATGAAACCAGGAAATAGGATTATTTCTTTTAAAACACTATTCTATTTTACTACTTCTATGCCTTTACTACTAATAATCAGACATACTCACACATGAAAAATTAGTTTGTTTTCACAAAAACAAATTGTTCTTCTGGATGAAAAGATAACTTTTACATATATATTTTTACATCCAATACATTATTTAAAAATTAAGGGCTTATTTGGATTGTTAATGAGCATAAATGAAGGCCTCATTCAAAATCCAGATAGAAAAATTGTTTGAAATCACACTTTTCTTTTGCTGATCTATTATATTTTCTTCCCTAAGACATATAATTTTCTGTTGAACATATTTCTCTTGCCTTATTGATGCTTCCTACGTGATCCATCATGTTTTAGCCAACGCCTTCATAATATTTTCTTTCATACTATCTGTAGCATGAAGCATACATAAACTGTAACGACCCACTGGATATTTCTGAGATAACTACTGCTCTAATACAGAGGGAAAATCAAAGATGGTCTTTAACCCCAATATCAGGCAAAGTAGTGAGTAAACAGCACAGGAGACTAGGAAAGCATATTTCTCCATTGGATGGACAGTGGTCTCAACAAAAGGCCATCATGTTTTTAAGAGCCGAATTCTAATCCTTAGGTACAGGAGACCAATGTAAAGATTGTTGAGACGTAAGTGCGTAAGGGCCCGATGATCCTTGCGGGTCGCTTCCAACGGAGAATATTCTGTGATTCTGTGATGCAGCACAAGACTCAGGTCACGCTCGGAGGCAAATCGCGACTGAACCTCGGCAATCCACCGGGTGGCGCCCGTCCCCACGCAGGGCCCGGGCCTGCATGTCGTAGTTATAAAATATTTCGACTCTGCAGGAGGAAAATTGCTGAATATCTGTAAAATAGCTACTGCTTTAATAGAAATCCTGGAAAATAAAAAATCCTGGTTAAATAAAATGCACTTAGCCTCTACCTGAATTTTCAAGCCTAAAAATAAGAAGAATTTAGCCAGAACCAAATACAGAGCCAACTCCAGAATTCGCTGGAAATGGTGAGTTTCAGACCAGCAGGTGAAGCTGGAAACAACCCTGTGGGGGTGGCATCTATCAGTTAATCACTGAAACTATACACTGCCAAGATGTCATGTACAAAAACTAAAGAAAGGAATAGCACACCAACAAAACAGAAAAAAAGCTTTCACAATATTTTATTTACTTTAAAATACACATATGTAGCTAGAAGTAGGTTTCTAAAACATACCCCAGCCTCAGTTCCTCTATTGTGTAATCACATAACATTATGTGAGTTTTTTTCTCTTTTTCCATCTCAGTACCCATTTCCCTCGCTGATGCAGCATGGTTTCTTTTCCCCTGGTTGTAACCGTTTATTAGTACCACTTGACACAGTAGCACTGCCTGGTGAAATCATAATCAGACACCTTGGGCTGCAGTAACAACTGACTTTGATGTATCCCAGGACGCTATTTCTCCATTGTCTTGTGAGGACTGCTGTTCACGTGAGTAGATCTTGCTCTGGAAAGCAACGCATTGAAGCAATTTTATAACTGAATTAGTATTGATTAACTGATTCCCAGTGATGTACAAAGAGGGGAAAGACCACACTGCAAGACAAACTGTATCATCCCAATCCTAATACTCTCAAACTGCTTTGAAATACCCTTTGAGAAATTGCTTTGTTGCAACCCACTACGCTGCTTTATTATGTAATTTGTGTATACTTTTCGGTAGTTATATGAGAAGGACAAGGTCACTTATCGCATCACTGAAATAGCTGAGTGTATATACCGAGGATAAGTTAACCGCTTTAATTTTTGAAAATATCCATGGCATCTGCATCTTCTAATAAATGTACTACTTTTCTTTGTATCCCTTGCTAATAAGGCTTGCATCCATGTAAAGGCATGCAATTTCACCAGATTGCAAAACAGCAGATTCGCCTTGTTTCTATGTCATTATCAATATTAAAGATTCTTTTCATAAAATAGGAGAGACTTCTATTCAGTTAGTCATAAAAGCTGATGCCACTTTATGCCTTCTGAGTCTCAATCCATTAAAAATTGTTAGGTTTGAAATCAGTCATGGATTTTTTAACTGTCTCCTGCTTCTTCTTCAAGATCATGTGTCTTCTAATCTCAGACTATAGCAAGAATTTAGCATTTTGCTGAACAAGTAATATTGCCTGGAATTTAAATAATGTAGATTCAGCAAGAAAAATATTTACATTTGAGGAAAAGTGGATTGAATTATGGATTATTGCTTATCTGTGAAGTTAAAATCCCAGATTTTGACTAACTCTGGAGAGCAAAATAAAGGTCTCACAAAAGAAAGCTTATATCTGACATTTTTTATAACATAACTCAGCCTGCTTCTACTTATTGTGCAGAATTAAAACTTCTTACGCTAATACATTTAGATTCCCATGATTACACTTAGCACAATTAAAATTTAGAATGTGGGTTTTTTGGAAGGTGTCATACATACAGCCTCTGCATTATTGTCACTTCTTAAAATAAAAAACAAATACAGTAAAAAATACTCATAATTTCTCATAATTTAAGGCACATTCATGGCCTTAGTTAAATAAGTTAAATAATTTAGTTATTAGTTAATTAACTTAGTATCATAGCTATCAAAACTATAGGTTCTTCTGTTTACTTTAGTAAATAAACATGACTGCCAGTTTCATTAGAGGAAATAATGCAGAGAAAAGCAAACACATAACTTTAGTTCCATAACCAAGTTCTATGAGTTGAAAGTTAGAGGTGAAAGCAAATACAGTGTACTCCTTTAAAATCATCTATCTGCATTCCTCATTGCCAGTTCTAACATAACCGGTTACAGGTAATGTTTATTTTGTGATAAAGAGTCATTCAAACAATTATCCAAAACAAATATATGCAATTAACATTGATTATGTCCCTGAATCCAAATAGTGACAGGAAGGAAGGAAGGAAGGAAGGAAGGAAGGAAGGAAGGAAGGAAGGTTCATTATTAACAGCTGTCACTTCTGTAGCACATCTCTTTCTGAAGTTGGTAAAATTGTTTTCTGTGTTCTTTGCTTCCTCTATGTTGTATATACATATGGATTGATTTGGGAGTCCTCCAAATACGAAGTAGGGTAGCTTGTTTAACACTATACGAGACCAACTATTTATTTTACTTTTTGCCTACTTTTGTCAAATAAATACTTCTTTCCACTTTATAATGAGGAAAAGGAGTAACCTGTTCAGAGCCAACAAATCAAGACTCAGGAGAAACCATCATAATTGTCAAAGTAAAAAAGAATAAACATGAGAAACTTGTGTCTTTATCACATAGAAACAAAACTAATGGAAGAAAGCTTAGGAATAATGCAAAAAAATGCAAAAAATAGTCTTAATATTTTCAAGAAATTATCTCCATTTTGTACTAAAAATTTTGTATTAAAACTTATATCTATCTCAGCATCTTATCCAATGATCTGCAATAAGAAAATAGCAATATGTACATATTCTTGGAGGAGTGTGCAGTTGTCAGTATGCATCCATTAAGGACAGCAAAGCAGCTAGTACCATGCTGCTGGAAAACATGCAAATGCCAGGAGCCAGCAGCCTTCTTACCAATTACCTACTTAAAATGAAACCTTTCCGAACTATTTACGGTGGGTGGCAATTGTTTCCTTTGTCTAGATGATTGCTAAAAGAGTTTTACACCTGAGTCTTGTATACAGTCAATTTACCTACTTAGTTTTAAGTAGTAAGCCAGTCTGTTAGTTTGAGTGCTTTGTCTTAAAGTACACCTTGACGAGCTTCTGCTCCTGCTGAGGAAATTAACCTCAAGTGAAGATCAGAGAAAACATTTTAAAAATTATTTGAAACAAATTCTGGTAAGATATTTCTTTCCATAGCCCTAAGTAATTCTTCCTCCCACAACATGTCTCTGTTTATATTGAGAATGTTCTTTTGCAGATATCAGAAACTCACAGCTCTCAAAAATACCTGTGTGGTTTTGCCTGCCTTCTTCCTTTGTCCTTGCACACATCTGCCTCCTACTGCCTTTCCAGTAAGGTGTACTTTCAACCTCTGCCATTCCTGGTTGTCACCTCGTTTTAACTTGAAAAAGACAGGACTAATTATGTAAGGCATTCACCAATTACTCTTTGTTTCATACTTACACGTCTGATGTTAACAGTTAGCATATTTTGCAGTATATACCAATAAGCATGCATAAATTCCAGTGTTTTGTTAAAGACTTCTTGTGAAATCCTAGCAATGGATGTGCCCAGGTTTGATGGACAGACAGACTTTGATGGAGGTGTGTTCTGAAAGGGGGCAAGTGTTCATCTCTGTTCACCCTGTATCTGGAGCCACTGACCCCTGCAGATGAGACAGCGCTTGCACCAGCATGGTTGAGAGACATAATTCAATTGTGCATTCCCAAGGAAACGAGGCTCATACAAATGCCCTGCCAGTCCCATTGCTTATTGTCTTGACCAATTTCAACCCGTTTTGAAAGACTGATAGAAATCTGCGTTCCTGCAAGTTTCCTGAAAATCAGTGACTGCAAAAGCAAATGCCAAAATAATAGTAGCCATCTGAGTGATAAACTCAGGGTGTGTAGGCATGGAGATTACTAGATATGAGCCTGAACAGACAGAGAGAGAAGTTGCTTGTTGAGACAGAGATGCTAACTGGAGATCCCGAGTGAGCAGTAAAAGCAGATAGCAAGAAAACTTGTTGGAGGTCTCGTTTGGTGGCCGTGTCTTTCCAGGCATGAAGGAGAGTAATAAGAATTAATACTTTGAGTGAAGAAAATAATGCAGTATGCATATGCTGTATATTCTGGTTGGAACAAACCTCCTGGCCAACCAACTCTCATGGACTTACATTAGCATAACATATGTCGCCTCCAGTCCTGGAAAGGATACCAAAGGGATCATGGGATAAACAGGACTACTGTGATAAAAGAGGAGTCAAAGGACAAAACCCCCTTCTTAATTGTTCTTTTAACTGAAAACATGCATTTTGTGCAAGCATACATATTCAGATTTCTTTTAATGAAATCAATAAACACAAATCAAAATGGCTCTATGACTACCAAAGCCTAGTTTCTTTTCCCTCTCCAGAAGGCCACATTACAGCTTTTGCTGTAGTTAACAGAAGATTAATAGGAGATAGGGCATAGAATCAATGCAGGGGTTATTACATAGTTTTTAGACTAAATTATCTATTTTTTAATTCAATTGCCTTGAACAAGTTGGATTTTTAAATAAGAACTAAACTTATGAAAAACTAAATGTTTAATTTATACAGGGAAAAATATTCTTGAAATTAGTGACAAAATAAAATAGATTCACTAGCTTTTCACAGAATGATGACTTAGAGAAAATATTTTTGATTTAATTTGCCACGCTTACAAAGCAACAGTGACGAAAATTACCTTTGTATTGAGATGCATAAGTAAAATCATTCTGTCAAAAATGCCAGCACTGTGAGAACAGGAATCTTTAATGAAACACCTCTTTAGCCATGGGTCTCAAATTGCTGCTGTGTAATTGTAGCAATGGCAATACAGATCAGATTACAAGGAGATATTTTAAATAAATCTTCATGTGTTTGTTATTGCATTGATTGTTATTCAAGTGATCTGTTGGAAAACAATTGAAGTCAAAATACAAAGCCAGATTATCATAGTTGCTTGTGTGTGCAAAATGAAGGACATCAAGCTTCTACTTCTTGTACGGTAGTAACGTAAACACTATTAAGGCACATGAGGAATTTATCAATTCAGAGACAAGAAGTAGGCTCTAAGTAAGGATTTTTTTTACAGGTGAAAATTGATCTGGAACAAGAGCAGACATGAATTTAAACCTATTCCTTATAATATGGTCATTAGGCCATATATGAGACCATGTTTATGTGACAATTGATTCTGGAATAAGTACAATAAGTACTCCTGTTTTGGCATGCTAGTTTATATGTATTAGGAACAATTGTATCAGTTTTCATATGTGGTATATTACAATATGTATTTGCCAACTTTGCTTGATTAGTCCGGATGCTCAGGTCAAGCACCTGTGTTTGGTGAAGATCTTTGCTCAGAAAACAGCTCTAAATTTCTGTGAATGGAAGTTGGTGAATACCCTATACTTTTGGAAAACAGGCGGCCAAACTGCATATTTAGGTAATAAAGATTACCTACTGAACCTTCAGTTTAATAAAAAACATTTCATGTCAGAGGTTGAGACAGAAAGCCTGCTTTCCTGAGTGGTTTTCGTTTTCCCTAACTTAAAGAGCAACAACTCAGTATTTCATTCATTCTGTGGTCCAACTTCTGCAGCAACTGCCTCAGGAATTGAATAGACAACTACCTCCTTTGTCTACTGCCCTAATACCCCACCAAACTACACTAGAATAATAAGCTCATGAGAACAAAGCGGCCAAACTGATGTCACGCATGAGTTTTAGTCCTGTTTATTCTTAGTTCAGAGAGCTTGTCTGTGCAGTCTTGAAAATATTTTTTGTTATAATAGTAACATGTAAGGCCCATAAAGTAGTACAGGATTATTTCTATAATATGTTAATTTTCAGTCCTTAGGCCTGCTCAGCTTCACAGATGACTGACATTTAATTAGCTGTCAACTCTGTAGTCCCTTTCAGAAAGATGAATCTTAGATTTTTGTCTATTCAGTTTTCCGAAAAATTTAAACCAATAGAATATGAATCAAAGTTGTCGATTTTCCCTGCTCCCCTCCAAAAGACTGTTCTTTCTTTCTTTCTTGTTTTATAGCTGCCACACAGAATTTAGGAAGCCAAATGCCATCTTTCTTGGCCATGCAAATCTCTACTGCCCTGGAGTGTTCTTAGACACACACTTTAATATGTAGTTGTCTTTTGTGATGAAGCTCTTGTGATGAAGCATATAAGCAACCCCAGTACTGTCCTCTGGTGTGGATTTTCAAACATTGGCAAAATATCTGGAATTTTGAGTGGCTGCAAGTACTATTCTGCATACATCTTAACATTCATAGGAATTAGATGATCTTTCACTCAAACCATTCTGTGATTCCATATAACTGAAACAACAGAATGGGATGACAGTTCAAACAGATCAGATTGAAGGGGATCTCATGAATACCAATTCATGTCCACTCAAATTAAGAACATATGGGCAGGTGTGGAAGATTTAATTTCCAGGGCTGACTGCATCAAGCCAAACTTTCAAGACCTAAGCTGTTTAGTGCACTAGTTGTGCTGAGACTTCAACCTAGTCCTAGTTGAAATACAACTAATATTTGGACTTAAGAACAAAAAGCCTTATTTCTCAACTTCCTCAAATTGTGTAGGAAGCTTAGGCTGGCTAAGCCAAGGAACCTGCACCCTCCCACCCCCCAACTTATTTTGGTTCTATTACCTTCAGTGCATATAGAAGACAAGCCAAGAAATCTACAGATCACAGTGACCGCAACTGAGAAGATCAAGGTAAGCCTCAGGCAACCGTAAGAAGTAACTTAATAGCTAATTAAGAGAGACTGGAAAAATATTAGTAAAAAATAATGCATAGCTCAAGGTCTAACAGCAGAAGCATATACTTTTGTACTTTCTATGGCAGAAAAGGAATGCTTGGTAAGAATGGGTCCACAAGTTCAGTGAACCCTTAGTAAACACCTTTTCTAAATAAATGCCCATGAAGGAAAAGACAGACTATTGAGGACTTGCTTAATGATAGGTTTCAAATATAACTATGGGAATTCTTTGCTAGCAGTTTCCTTGACATCATCTAGACCTCTTAACTGAAGAACTATAATGTCACTATTCAGTTACCTCTCCAAGTTGTCTGAGACTTACCTTGATTTTCCCTCTTGCGGTCATCAGCATCTACAGAATTTGTCTCTATCTTCTATATGCAATGAAGTATATACAGAACGAGATCTTTTCAGGTTAGAATGGAAATGGAAAATTGCCTGTTGTTGGCAGTTTGTTTTTACTCTTAAACAATGTTCACTGCTGGAAAATCTTGTTGAACTGCCTCTACCAACACTGATTTTTGACAGCAGATAGTACATCAAGTAGAGATCAAGCCTTTTTAATAATTCTTTGCCATTACTTCAGCTTTTTCACAGTGCTTTCACAAAACAGAACCTTTTAAGAAGCAAGTACATCTATTTGCCTTCTTTGAGAAAGAAGAATCCTTGCCATTGAAGTAGGTGAGAAAATTTAATTGTGCAATAAACCACTGCAATTGAGCATGAGATCACCTCCAGTCAAATTTGCACGAGCAAAAACCAACTTAAGGCAGAGATATAGTTTAATAGCCAAGATGGGACTTTGACTCAAGTGCTTCAGTCACTCTGCAGCTAGTCTGGCAGAGGGAGCACAAACTCCAAAAGGCAGGGTCTGCACAGTCCGAGGCCACCTGTCCCAGCTGCCTTTCTCTGCAACCGGGCGACGAGGCCACGACCGCCCTCGTAGCCGGACCCCAGCGCAGGCCATTTTTACTCACCTGCAGGCCGGGCCCCAGTGCAGGCCATCACTGCAAGCCATCGTCGTTTCCCTCACGGGCCCGGTGCGGGCTACGNNNGTGCTGCTTCTCCTCTGAGGTGTAACACTGTCAACAGCCCGGTCGGCTCCGATGTGTGCGCAGTTTTCAACAGATGGAAATTACAACCATAGCTGAGGCCAAGGGCCATTAATATGGTGAAGCCAGAGAAAAGACGCAGGGTCTTATCATGTAGGAATACCTCCAGAGGTATTCCACTATTTGCTCTTTTTAATTATTTTTTTTTTATAGCTGTTTAAAGTTTTTCCTAAACTGCTAAAGTACTACAGAAAATGAGATTGAATTAAGTATATATAGTCTGCTAAAAATACTGGGAAAAGCATCGAGGTTATTTTTAACTCTTGCACTTCATGAACATACACAATCTTTTATGAGATGTATAAAATGCAGCTGTATTTATATCTGCTGGATATGAGTTAATGTAGACATTCAAGACTAGACACTTGGAATGTTTTTGGCTTTTTTTTTTTTATTTCTCTGTTTATGTTAAAACTTAAAGACACAAGAAGCATCAAAGTTATCTTTATTGATTTCTATGATCAAAATGTGATCAGAAACCTGAATTTTTAGAAGCTAAAATTTGGAATGACATACTTAATTTGAGAATACTACCTGTTACAGTCATAAAAAGTTCAAACATGATACACCTTTCCCACTTATGATAATTCTTATGAGCTTTCACAAATCAGTCATTTTACCATGCCAGGAAGTGAGTTAGGTAAGGCTTTGTCATAGAGATCTCTGTAGTGGATAGTAATAAATTTATGCATTTTTAGCTTTCAACAAAGGAAGTTAATATAATTTGGAGGGAGAGAAGGGAAAAGGTACAGGAAAGGCCAAGACTGTGGAAGTTTTGTGTTATCAACACATGAATGTGCAATTTCTACTATTCCAGTTACATTAAGCAGCTTTTTGTTACTTTTTTTTTTTTTTTTGGCCTAAGATATCCCCAAATAGATAACAATAAATGTAGGGTGTTTTGAGTTTTCAGTAGTATAGAAAAGGTCCTTTTCATGCTTGCTTTCCTGCAAAGAAATCTTAGTTACTTATGTAGAAAACGGTATAAAATTTCCATACTACATGTTGCAGTCTTTTCAGAAACACTAAAAATATTCAGGTAGTTGCAATAATAATCTCTAGATCCATAGTTCAGTTTTCTGTAGTCCTGAAAGAAGCCTGATCTTTATTTGGGTTATGTTGGGACATGCATGGTGATAATGTTCTGAGGATTCTAAGATAGTGCAAATAGATGTGACATCAAACAGATGATGCAGAAAATTTGCTCAGATTAAGAAATAACAGATTAGCAAGAGATTCTGAAGACATGGCGATAAGATAATAACTTTTTTTTTTCTTAAGCAGCAGTAGTATTGCACCAGGAATATGATTTCTGAACTCTCTGACAAATTGCATTATTATAAATTCCTAGAAAACTATTAGTTTAGGGAATGTGTATTTCTTTATCAACGTATACAACTAATCATGGTACAAAACTATTTCTAAGAAGCTTTTTTCTAATATTTGGAAGGTGAAACTTCACAGGATTTAGAATCACAAGTTTATGATTTCAGCTCTTAGTTCTGTCTACCTCAATCCTTGTCTATAAAAAGGACGTAATCATTAGTAGTTTTTAAATTTAAGAGTTACTGTTCATAAGGGAATGTATGAATGTAACTTTTAAGGGCCTTTGTATATTTTGCCTTTCAATATAGTTCTCATTTAGAATAGCAGTTATGATGTTGGTGGGGGAAAATTAAATATACTAATGGGTTGATTCTGTTATGCTAAGGACATTCTTGGACATTAGACCTGCGTTCTCTGTATTTCCTTCAATTAGTGGCATTGTTGTAAAAGTCATTAAGTCAATGGCTGAAGAGAAGTATCAGTGCATTTATCCTCCAGTTTAGTTTTTTTGGCAGTAATCCTTGGTCCGTTTTACATATTTTCTGGTTTATGGATGCATCACCAAGGTATTAAAATATAGAAATGTGTTTATAATGTCTTTACCAACATGGCAAACACAATAAGGATAAACTAAGAGAAGAGCTAGAAGCTGAAGAATCTGAACTGTGTAAGCAAAGCCAGGTTCTGCCTTAAAATGATAGGTTTTGCAGGCATACGAGACCTTAATTAAATAAAACTTGAACAGCATGTGTCTCTTAAAAAAAAAAAAAAAGGAAAAGCCAGAAACCGAACCACCCAACCAACTAAAAAAATCTTTGTTCTGTCACAGTATTGGTGTTCTGCATTATTATGTTTTAATATATAAAAATCATCTAGACAATATGCATAAATTTGATGAAGCTTTAAAGGTAGCCAACTGGATGGTGTTTTATGGATGAAATTATTAGAAGTACACTAAAGGCAACATCATTAATAGCCTAAGTGCAACTTGAAAATGTATATACTGACAAAATAATTTGCCACAGGTCTTTTTGGTGCATACAGCACTATATATGCTGTAGTAATATGCTGTATTCTAAATTAAGTTCATGGGCAATTAACTAAGACCGTGCTGAAATTTTTGCAAGAGTTCTTAATCCTTGTGACCTGGCCAGGTTCCAAGTTGGCTAATTACATAAGATTACTTCCTGCTTAAATATAGTTTGATAAGAGATGCCATCATTTCCTGTCCTAAACTATTGTGTAGTCTTGTCTGCTATGTAATAGCTGTTGTGTTCCACCCTGAAAAGAGCTTCTTGTCACTTGTGGGTGTAATTACTACAGATCTACACTAAATTTTGAAGTAGACCTTTTCGCATCCTTTTGGTTAAAGAAGCAACAGGGAAAAAAAGCCCCACACTACATCCTTTGATCAGAGAAAACTAACTGTAATTTTGGTTCAGAAGAAGAGACCTTTGTAGGTGTTAAGAAAATTAACCAAATTGTTACGTAAGGTATTTTGTAGATTTACACAGGGAAGAGAAAATGCCAAATATGCCTAAATAGCAAAAAGCATCAATTTTTTTGGAAGAAGATAAAAATTAACTGAATTTGCAAGTTAGTATTTCCTTGCTTTAGTTCTTCTAAAGCACCTAGTGAAAAAATTATACAAAAGTAATCTCTGATTCTTTTGTTTTTATGTATGTCTTCTAGACACTTTAATTTGCAAAGATTTTGATAGAACGATGTGAGCTGTCATGGTAATCAAAGATTTTCAATACTTTATTTGCTAACATTGCTGTCGGTGAGGTTGGTGCTTTTCCAGTCAAACAGAAAAAAACTAAGTCTTTTCTGATGTAGAGGTAATTTATTGCCTGACTGTAACATTTAAAATGACCTTGTTTTTCATTCATTCCAAGGGTAAATACAGCATCCTGGATATATGTCCCAAACAACTAGCAGTTGAAAGCACCATTGTACTTAAAATCCAACATTGGTTCTGAGTACAAGTCAGAGCCAGATATTTTAACTGCAAAATTTAACAGGAATATCAGTACAGAAGGGACCTAGTGAAGAATGTTTTTTTTATCTCTCTACTTTCAAAGGGTTAATATTTTAATTGTTTAGATTGAACTGGCATTTCTCACTTTTAGAGATTTAATTGGTTAATAAAAATACTGTTTTTGATCATAGACATGAAAGAGATGCTGGAGGAGCTATAGAAGGCAAGGTTGGGGTATGAGAGACTGCTGAAATGGGATTGGCAGAACAGATCACAGATTTCTCTATCTTTTAAGATGAGCAGAAGCATCTTTTAACAATTTACGAGTGAAGGGAAATAACGCTTAGCTGCTTTCACCTCTCTCCCAGTGAGATGTGTTGTAAGAAGAGTGCACTTCTTACGCAGTGTATTTGGTAAGTTGTCTGTAACACAGGCTGATGCAGAAACTCCTTAAGGAAGAATTCTAGGCTTTTATAGAATGTATGAAGTCTAGATTCTTGCAGTCTAGATTCTTCTCCATCCTTCAGAAATTCTTATTTTGGTACTTCAAATCTGTGTTTTCTGCACACCAGTTATGACTGCTCTGTGGATTAATTTAGTTCAGCACCTTTGCAAAACTGTAAAACAAAATTTCCCTACATACTGATTTTCAACAATTACATGGCATTTCTTAATGAAAGTAACTTAGTGGTGAACATATTGATCCAGTTGCAAAACTATTAAATTAGTTTCATACTTTTTATAAACTTCTTTATGTTTTTAAAGATTCCTTGGCCTTTTGTACCTTGATGCTCATTCATTGTAGTGAAGAAGATACTCATTTGACCACTCCAGGCCATCATAATAAAACCATGTGTATAAGAGCATAAAGCCAGGAGTACTTAAACATGCTAAATTTATAAATAGCTGTCAGAGAGTGGTAGCATAACCTCTGCAAATGCTTACAAGTATCTGTGATGACTATAAACCTCCTAAACACAAAGCAAATTCAGCAAAAAGGCTTTGCAATTTTTTTGAATGTAATGTTTTAAAAACAGATTGCACATCACAATTGAATGATATATTCAGGTTTTTATGAAAATCAACCTTTTAATTTTTTTATTAATAGTATTCATTAAATGCTAACTATTTCAACCCTTCATGGGGGATGGACTAGCCCTACTAACCTTGTAAAAATGTTGTTATTTTTGATTGATGGTAACTTTCTGCTGGTCCTTACAGTGTGGCCAATCGGTTTTAATATATTTTGTGATAATAAAATGCATGCTTCGCAAACAGTGCACAGGACACCTGTTAACAGAATTTTATAATATAGTTTCTAGTCCTTAGTGAATACTGCATAGACTTTTAAAATACTTTCAAGGACTTTTTGTTTGTTTAGGTGTATAAAAAGGTCTGTCTAGAACAGATCCACGATCAGAGTTTGGAAATGCTGTGTGAGTTTTACCTTTAGTGTAGCCTCACAAACAGCTGGATTGCTACTAATGAAGGGCTGCAAACCTGTGCTGCTAGCCTGTGCGTAGAGGTGCGGAAGAGAGAAACCTCCTAAACTGTCTGTGCGTCTGGAGAGATCATTACAGTGAACTCTACCTCTGTGGTCCCACAGGAATTCAGGATTTGACCTTGCAGACATTTATGCGTGGTATGTAAATGGCCCGTGTGACATCAGTGTAATTATTCAAATGTGAGGCTTCATGTCTGTAAATACAATGCTTATTTTATTCTTTTTTCTCCCGATTCAGCAGTTAAGATTATTAATGCATTGGTGCATGCAGCTAGTTAAAAAAAAAAATAATCATAGGGTCAAAAAGCATAGGAGAAAATACTGAGGGAAGTACAAAACTCTGGCATGGTGTATTTTTTAAATGGTATTTACACTGGAAGCCTGAAAATGCAAAGGCTAACTTTGTAATTAATTCATCATGAAAATGAAGCAAAAGAAAAAAGAATCCTGTTTTTGTAGTGTATGTGCTGCAGTTTGAATTAGCATTTTTTAAAATTGAGAAGTCCATCTTTCATACTGCCCGAGGGAGAACGGCCAAATTTGAAAGCTAGGGACCCTTCTGATGTAATAGTTAATCACTTTAAATGCATCAGTAACGTCCACTAACAACAGCTTCTGTTGAATAAGCATATTAAAACAAAGGAATTGTAATGTTTTTAAAACCTTAGTATGTTTTGCAGTAGTAAAACTGATTTGTTTGTGACTAGTGGAAAAACTGTAACTTTTTAAACATATTTTGGTGTAGACTATAAAATATTATATAGCTACCTAAGACTACATTAAATAGTTGACCAAAAACTAAATTAATATTCAGCACGATGATAAAGATATCTTTCATATTTTGATGACAAATACAACCCAGTGGTGTAAATTTGGATAGTTGGCTGAACTTTGTGAAGAGAAATATGTGTTGGGACCTGTCGTTCTGTAATCATAGATTAAATTCTGTCCTGCTGAGCATTACAGAATATAAAGATTACATAACATTGTTCAGACACACACACATTTTTATTTGTCACAAGATATTATAATTCCTCTTCCTAACAACAAAAAATATATTTACAATGGTTTTTAGAGAGGTTGTAGTAATACAATTTCTATTATTACTAAAATTTCTTTTAAATGTTACAAGCAGCAATATTAAATATGCACCAAACATACAGTAGATTTGATAGTGAATTATCTAAATCAATTGTTTGTTTCCTCTTACAAAACTCTGTTATCTCATGACTGACAGTGTTGTTGTATTGCAAAATGTGTGAGCTCTTGATGGATAACATTCTGAGCAAAGGAGCTGCTTATTGTATCTGTACTAGTTCTTACCCCACACTGTTTCTTAGACCATTATTATTAAGTTTTGAGGTTAGAGAGGTACTGACCCAATCAAACATGTACAGAGCTCAGCCTCTGAGTTAATTAAATGTGGGTTAATACTATATTATAAGGAAATCATTGTCCTTATTACAGTTATTAGGTAGTTAGTCAAATTATAGCTTCAAAGGAATGCAGAGCATGGAGAATTTGGGACTAAATTATGCATTTGAACCTTAGGCCAGCTTTTACTGTTGAGACAGTTTGCTGCTAAAAGAAATTGTGTGTCATTGAAATTAAATGCCTTTTTGGGGACGGAAGCTTCCATTTTTTAATGAAATTACTGAGTGTGGTGTAGTGAAATGATTAAAATCTGTATTCCGGGAATGTGGTGGACAAAAAA
>VZRH01001374.1:270401-441938 GCA_013397555.1 Urocynchramus pylzowi | reverse complement strand
CCCCCCCCCCCCCCCCCCCCCCTTTTTTTTTTCTGCCCTGGCCTTAGTATTTAATGTGCAGTGCTTAACTGTGGGGTTATTTAAAAAAGCGTTCTGAAGTTACTATGTTAAATAACAAGTTATCTGGAGATGTGCATTGGTTTTGTTTATGGAAAGTATTAATCTGATGTGAAGTTTACATGAAACACTTGGTACAGAATCTTCTCTGAGAAATAAAGTGTCTTCTTGGCAAGAGGAACATGGCTAAATAGACCTCCATTTTTAAATTACAGACTTGGAGGTATGTTTGGAAGCAATGAACTTATTAAGGTATATTATTAAAAGGCTCCATCTGGAAAGTGCTTATAAATATTACATGTATTGGGTTATGTTCCAGGTAGCGTATAATGTGTGTGGCTAAACGTAGTAACGATAGTAAACTCATTGAAAGAACCAACCCTACAACAACTCCTTACCCAAAACCCAACAACAAATCTCTTTTCCTCTGACTACAAGTTTTTAGTCAGCTGTTGTGAAAGGGAGAACAATAAAAGGTATTGTTCAACATGTTAATCTGGTTCTCAATTGCTTTTTTTTTAATCTCATGGAAGTTTTCCTGGTCACATGACTTAGTGAAACATGTAATTGGTAAGGAGTAATTGTTCTAGGCAAAGTTTTGTTTTTCCATTCTTCTTTCTGTGTTTGTTTGACTTGCTTCATATTTAAAGTCACACTATGGAGAACATGAAATCATTTGTATTTAATTCACATTTTCTTTGTCTTCAGGATTGGGGAAAATATTGACAACAGTTAACATACAAAGTAATAGGAATAGCTGTTTGTACATCAGGACTTTCTTTCTGTCCAAATCAATACTGAGTGCTGTACTTAAAGTAGCCTTAAGGTTATGTTAGAACAAATGTCAGATGCTTACTTTATTTTACTTTCCTACATGCATCAGAAAGTGTGGTTGGATTTGATATTTCCTATATGTGTGAATGCTGAGTAAATGAAAACGTTTAAACAGTTGAAAGTATCTACAGCAGGTGATTCTAAATTGTAAATGCAGTGAAGGCCTAGAAGATTGGATTGGTTATAAATGATGAGCAACAGAGGATAAGTAGTTTCTGAAAATGGCAGTATAGCTTTGACATCTCATGGTAAACCACATACATTTTTTTTATCAAAATGCTGCAAAATCAGTTAACTGCATAATGTTAAGGAAATAGTAGCCAAGGTAATTTTTGTAAAGTATATGTAGAGAAGGCAGTAGGAATTGTTAAGGAATCTTCAGTGTTCAAGAAATTCTATGTTCGCTTCAAACAGGTGATGCTGGTTTAATCATAGGTTGTACCAGTTCCTGTTAGCAAAGGGAGTATTCATATCAGGTTGTGATGAAGTTGTTCATAAACAGAACTCTCTGAAAAGTTAAAAAAAAAAATTCTTTAGAGGATCAGGTATTGTTTCCTTTTTGTTCCTGATCCAGAGTCTGTTCTGGATGGCACAATATAAGGTTTTGTGACTATTCTGTATTGAAAATAAACTGGAATTGTGATACCGTGTTCTTGTTCCAGCGAGGATGGGGTTCATTTTTGCAGCAGCCAGGAGGGGCATGGCCAGGACCCGGTAGTTCTGACCACCTTACCTCTGTTCGTTTGGGATGGGAAGGGGGAGTCAAGGCACTCTATTCCTTTTGGGGAGAGAAGGGCTCTCTTCCAAGTGAACTTAGGGTATTGTTGTTTCCATGTGAATCTTTGGATGCTTTTTTGTAGTCTCTGTCATTGGTATTGTTGCTATTACTATTTGTTTTCTTATCTCATTGCTGTTTCTTTTGTGCCTCCAATTCTCCTTTCCATCCTGAAGAAGGGGAGGGAAAGAATGAGCAGCCCATAGTTTCAGTGGGAGCACTGAATTGGAGAATACCAGTCCTAAACCATGACATACTGGTATTTCTCATCCAAGCTATTTTCTCAAACTAAATTCCACTGTGCTGGGTTCCTTACAGGTCTGTGTTTCTGCAAAAAGGTAATTGTTTTTAAGATTCTTGTAGGTTGTCAATGTCAATGCCATTGTAAATTTTTTTTAGTAGTGTGAGAGGGGAAAAAACCTAAATACATACTTAATACCTTTTGGTGAAAAATACTTGATTTTCTTGAACATGGAATAAAATGTTTTGCATTTTCAAAAGGTAAACTAACAATATCTTTATATCATGGAGGGAAAGAGCATTGGTTGACCGCTGTAGTATATTTGTTTAATCTTTATGTCGACCTTGTCTTAAGAAGGAAGTTCTATGAGACTGGCTTTTTTTTGTCTTTTTTTGGGATACACTTATAATGCAAATAAGAAGGTAATAGAAGCCTTTCCTTATAGGTCCTGTTGCCCTTTTTCATGTTTTCTTTGTTTGCACTTACATTGTAGAACGGCATTGTAAAGGAGCAGATGTTTTGCAAAACATCCTGATGTGTTGCTTTTTCTTATGGGAGTGCATAACTGTTCCTTCTGATGCATCGATTTGACAGCTGGTTGATTTCATGAAACTGCTAAGAAGCCATTAGTGGTGTCATTGAATTCAAGTAGAACGGTCCCTCCCAGCTTGAACTGCAATTGTTAAGGTCTTTGTTGCTACTTTTCTGTTCCTGTGCAATAGTGGAGTATCAGAGTTACAAATAAAATGAAGCTTGTGCACCAAGTCTTATATCCCAGAATGAGGGGAAGGAATACCTCACTGCTGTTAGTTCTATAATTTTCTTAATAATGCTGTATTTGGGAATAGGAGATCTTGACTGTTGGGAGGTATAACCAACAATGCAGTTTCCTACACCCTTCCTCCCCCCTCTCCCTCTGGCAAACGAAGGGTTTCACTGTGTGAGCATTCCGTGTTCAAATCCCTTTACTGTGATCCGTCTCCAAGACTCTAATGTGTAGGTATCTTTAAATAAAACTTAAAAATGTAAATAATGGTGACATGTTTTTTTTTTGTTTGTTTGATTTTTTATTTTTAAATTTTTTTTTTTATAAACAGACTCTTCCAATAGAATATGAAGAGTGATAGTGTTTTTATCACATAGATAATTTGGCCCAAGGAAGATTCCCATAATCTACCAGTTTTCTCCCAAGGTGGATCAACTTCTGAGTTAATACTGTAGTTTTACTACAGTACATTCAGTGAATTATGTCGTACTGCCTTATAAACTAGTTTGTGATTGTTAATTGCCACCACAAGGAACACTGAAACAGTTGTCAAGGTTAGCAGTGATTTTTGTGATTGTTTGATAGTTTACAACATTCTGAATGTAGACAAAATGTAGTAAGTCTATGCTGGTCAACATACTTTATAGCAATGGGAAGTTTGTATTGAAGAACATTATGCAGTATTCAGAATTGAGGTACAGATGATCTTCCCCACTGTATCACAGAAGGAAATGAAACATCCTTTTTTTTAAACGGACATCTATGCTTTAAAGATTTTTTTGTTATGTTACTACATTTTTACTTTAAAACCATTTTTACTGTAAATAGCAACAAACAAACCAGCAAAGAATCACCACAAGATTTGTGTGAGGAAAACAGTAGATTCTCATTAGTTTTTTGGTTTGTCTTTCTTAGGACTTTATGAAGGCAAGACAGTATTAGTTTCACTGTTACAGAGATAAGGACTCTTGAAGGGTTTAGTATTTTACCAATATCACAAGTAGTTGGTGGTAGAGGATGAAGAAAGAGCGGTCTTCACTGACTTTAATCTGTAGTGTGCTGGGTAGTTGTTTCCTCGAAAACGGAAATGCGTGGTTTGTTAGCCCACAGAATGCTATGGGTAGGTAAGCAGAATGCAGCATGTAGTCATTAAACATAACTGGGACCATGTATTCATTCAGCCTCTGCAGAAGAGCCAGGCAAGATGCAGTATTTTGCCATTATTTTGTTTCTGAATCATACAATTTTAAGTGGAAAAGAGGTATGTAGAGCATATAATCCAGTTAGCACACAGTTTCACCTATTAGCTGTGTTAAGTTCTTATCCAAGTTCTTTGGTGTTTAAACTCTTTACTGTCCTAAATTTGCCATTATATAGTGCCCGGGACTTGAACCATTCCTTAAAAAGAAAAAAAACAAGTATATTTTGTTAAAGTCCAATACAAAAGTTTTGCTGAGATTTAAAAGGAAATAAGTAATAAAAGTAGTAATTTTATGGTATAAAAGAGATTTTCGTTTCTTTTTGGGAAGGAGAAATTGTGATTTATTTTGTGGTGTTAGCATTTCTTGAGGCACCAGAAAGAATCTCTTGGAGTGTGAGGAGGTTTTAATGCTTGCTTCCCTTTTTTTAATGTAGCAATTTTTAATGTAGGAAGAAAGGATACAAGAGTTTTCCCAGCTTAGTTTAACAAAATAATTTATGTATTTGACACAATTCGTAATACCAGTTCCTTTTCTTTTTATAGAATATCTTTCAGATCATTGGAAAAAAGACCAATATCAAAACAAGTATGCATTTAAAAACCTTGTTTAGTGACAGATGATCTTTCAAGCACAGTCTCTGAAACTTAGGAAAAAATGTGCTGGGTTTGTCAGTATCCGTATGATGCCTGTTGCCTTTAATGTGAATTCTCTCCTTTTACCTTGCTACCCATGCCCTTCATGGCCTCCTGAACATCTTGGTTTTTTGTGTGTAAAGGACATGAGACTCCTTTCACTTCATGTAGGTCAGTCATTGTAAAGGGCTGAATGGGTTAAGCCTTGGTAGTTTGCAAAAAGAGATTGCAGAGATTTTTCTAGCTGCTGAGGGAGGAATCACCCAAAACCTTAAAATTCAAACTACTAAAAATGTAAAGAAAAACTGCCTGAAAAATTGTTCTACCTGATGGACTCTTTACATTAGTAATTAGTGGGACTGCTAAATTAAGTATTTGTCACCGGTAATGTTCACAGTGTAAAGCCTTGGGAAAGACGATAGGCTTAAAAATAGTACAGTGACTGTCTGATAATGCTGTTGTCTTTTTGGACCCTCCCACAGAACTTAGTTCTGCTCTGGAATTGTTGGAAAGGATAATGAAAAATTTTCATTTTTTGAGTAGTGATGAACCCTACCAGTGTATTCTTATTCCTGTAAATTACAGGAAGTATAAGGTAGATTTTCTTTAAATTTTTTAATACACTAATTTAAAGGCACAAAATAATCTGCCTAGCTGTTCTTGAACTTGAACCTTAGTCCTGAGTCTTTTGAATTAGAAGCTAAAACCTTGACATCTTCCTGAGAGTAGTTTTTTCTTCACTGAGTACACAGATTATGTTTTTGGATTGTGACCCTATTTATTAATCGATTTGTGTTAATGAGTTAATGATTTTCTAATGCTGAAAGATTCTTTCATAAACAATGCAGTGCATTTTACCAGATATCTATTTTAGAAGAGTGGTATGTAGTATCCAAGTATAATCAGCAAAATAATTCCAAACCCCCTCCTCAGCCCTCAGTCTTTCTGCAACAGGAAGCCAGCTGGACAAAAATGATTGCAGTGGTCCATCGGAGCACAGGGACATAATTGTGTGGATTTTGCCCCATTTTTTGTTCTTGCACTTTTTCACAAGCATGCACTCATTAATCAAAGACACTGTACTGCTGAGGGCAGAGAGGTTCATCAAATTGGCAGCTAGTTTGGTGTAAAGAACTATGTGCTGAAGCTCTTAAAGTGCTATGACATAAATAAATCTTACATCTTTGTATGCAAACCCTGGAGGTTAATACTGTATAATTCAGTGTCCTGTCTTTGTTTTTATGATGGATGTTTTTAAGTGTTTGAAGCTTGATGCAAGCTTTCAAGCAGGTCAGGGCAGACAGGCTGATTGGCTGAAGCAAAAACTTGGCAAAGGGGCTTGTGTGTCTGCTGTGGAGGTTTATTTTTTGGCTTGGAGATCATTGTTATATTGCCTATGCTGTTGTAGGGGAGTTCTAAAGATTGACAACCCTTGCTGTGCTAATGGACTTAGTAATGAAATGCAAATAGTTTGGTCCTATATTTCCCAAAGTTACTGCTGTTTGTATGTAGCCTTAACAGAACTAACATGTGGAACAAGCAAAAAGTGACTAGGATTTCCCTGTAAAAATAGTGCTGGGATTTGGCTTTAACATTAATCAGTTGCATATTCATAATTTAAGAACAGCTGGTTACAGCAAGTGCGTAGTCGTTTGCAAGCTATTATAAACCATTCTACTCACACATGGAGACTGTGCTTGAGCTTTCTTTTTTATTGATCTACCTGCATTTGAAATTTGGTTGCTGCAGCCACCGAGGCCCTTCATTTTAGCTGTGCTTGCATCATAGAACAACCTCTGTATTAAATATTTATTTTTAACTAAATGCTGAATAAAATGTTAAACTCTGTGCTTTGAAGAAACAAGGTGTAAGGGTAAGCAGTGACATACATCTTAAACATGAAATCTTGTTATGTAAAGACTAAAAAAGTGACATCAGCCAAGCTTTGTAGTCGTTTTGTAACATTTGTTGTTCTGAATAAGAAATCCTTGTTAGATTTACCCAGTGTTACCTTGCTAACACTGTAGTTGCTGATTTTTTTTTTTTTTCATGCGTTGTATACTCAGTGGCTTTGAGAGAAAGCCAAGAAGTATAAAATGCGGTTGTATTACACAAAGTGAAGGTATAGTAAAATAGAAGTAAGCAGTCCTGTTGAGTATCCCATGGAGAAAATAATGGATGTATTAGGAATGACTGTACTCTTATAAAGGTATGCTTATCTATTATGATGATGTGAAAAGTACATACTTAGAAATATTAGTTATTAATATATGTAAGCCGTGATGTAAAGTTGATCTCCCCACATTCAGTTTTGCTTTTCAGTTAGAAATCAAGCTTGTACAGAATAGTTTGATAACTTTTCCATATTTTTGTTTGCCCTTGTGACTGGAACTTTTATAAGGAGTAATATATTTTTGACAATAAAAGTTGGTTTTCCTAACATCCTTAGTTCTTCTGAGAATAAAAGGCAGCCCAAAATTCCTGCTCTTCATACATCTTTTGATCCAGTATGTTGTAAGTTATTAATTTGTTACTAATTTATAAGCTGGCATGTAAATAGAAAGTATTGCTGAGGAAAGTTGTAAATAAATTCTTACTTCATATGTATGGATCCAGGAAAATGGGAAGCCATTAAGGGAGGTTTCTTACTGTGTTAGTCAGTGAGACAAAATTATCAAACATACGTGCTTGAAAGAGTCTAGTTTTTCAAGCTGTATCAGTTGATTTAATAAAAGATGTTATCACTCCTTACAGCTCTGGTCTTGTCCGAGTAGTTACAGCAATTGAAAAAAGGATGAACTGTGAGAAATGCAAACCAGTGTTTTTCCATCACATCTCTGATCATTTTTCTTTCTTGGAGTTACCCTTAGCACCTCACAGCTTCTTTTCAGTGTTGAAGAAAGAGCTAGATCAGAGATCACCAAGACTACAACTGTGTGGTTTGGGAGGGAAGTGGGGTGGAAGGGTGCTCAGTAGGTCTCTGGGGGGACCCAACCTCTCCAACAGTTGTAATACCAGAAACAATTTCTTCATAGCACGATTGTAGGAGCTTTCAAAGCAGCAAGGAGAATTCCTATTTGGGTTTTTGGGTGGTTTTAATTACTGAGTCTGATACTAGAAACAACAGACACTCCCATTTTGGCTCTTTCAGTGAAATTACCTTACACAGGAGTCTAAAGAAGTAAATTGTCAAGGGTTTGGAGGGGAAACCATGTGAAGAATGGCTGAGGTCTCTTGGTTTGCTCTGTCTGGAGTAAAGAAGTCTGAGGTCAGACCTCATTGGAGTCTACAGCTTCCTCATGAGGGAAGTGAAGGGGCATCTCTAATTTCTGCTCTCTATGATCAGGGACAGGACCTGAGGGAGCAGCTGTAGCTGTGTCAGGGGTGGGTTTAGGTTGGATATCAGGAAAAGGTTCTGTCCTCAGAGGGTTGTTGGGCACTGCCCAGGCTCCCCAGGGAATGGTCACAGCCCTAAGGCCGCCAGAGCTCCAGGAGTGTTTGGACAGTGCTTTCAAGGACAGGGTGGGATTGTTGGGGTATCCTGGGCAGGGCCAGGGTTGAATTCAATGATCCTTGTGGGTCTCCTCCAACGCAGGATATTCTGATATTAGGTGATTACGCGCCCACCCTCCTCTTAGTAATTGCTGGCAGTTTGTTAACAGCAGACAGCGATTGAGAATTTTTTTCACTGCGTTGTCAACAGAGACCATGTTAAAAAGCTACTGTCCCAAAGAAAGTGAGAAATAGGAAGAAAGTTGAGATCCTAAGTCTTAACTAAAGGGAGTGTAATATTGTGGATTATTGAAAAAAATCACAGCAATACATGCCAACAATTATACTTCTGGCAGCTTAGTAGAGAGTGCACTTGGATTTAGTCATACCTTAAATGTAACGGTGGATTTGGGGGGATAGAGTTTTAGAATGGGTGTATATTTGAACACAAAATGGATATGCCCCATTTTGAAGACATACTGATGTCCTTCTGTTTGGTGTTTTTCATGTCTTTTTTGTTTGTTTTAACTTGCCAAAAACTTGCCAAATAAAAAATATCTAAAGGGTTTTATAGTTATATACTTGCCACTTAATGCATGTAAGTGTATTTGGAGCAATAAATTTCAGAAAAGAGAAAAATGCATATGGAAAGAATATATTACTAAAATGACAACAGACTTAGTAAGGGTCCTTTATTCAGCCTTTAACTGATATTAGCAGTGTATTTTTCTGCAGTTCTCTTTTCTTTTTTTCTAGAAGTGCTTTTCAGGCCTGATTTTCCCCCTTTAAGGCTTAGAGGGTATAGCAAGTTGCCTTCATGGAACCAAATGTATTTTTGAGCAAGAATGGGAAGTACTGGTTCCATGGTAGAGCCTTATCCAGAGGGTTAGTTTTGAACTAATTTATGATTTGCAAAAAGTAGTGTGTTCATTATACAAAGAAACAGTCAAAGGGCATGCGGGGAAGGAAGGAACTCGCTCTCACTTACTTTAGGTTAAAACTAATGTTAAGTGCACCAGTAATTGCAGTCTGTTATAAAATGCCCTTTTTCGCCTGGTATTAGGAACTGAAAGGAGCAGATTATGCTATGTCATTTCCTTTTATTTATATGTGAGAAAGATACAGAGCAGCTTGAAATACTTGCCTGTTTTTTGGGAGATGTTTTTCTATGTCAACCTGTTTCTGGTTATGATTGAGGTAAATCTATAATCTTTTGACTCTTGCAGATGCCAGTAAATTTTCAGTGTTAGCAGTTAAGATGTTCTAGATATACAGCATATTGGAAAGTTTATTGTGTTGATGTAAGTAGTTTATACAGAGCAGTGTTCAAATGTAGCCTGCAGTCTTTTTGCGGTCATGGAAATGAATTACGTGTTCTGAGAGATCCGTGAATAGTGTAAAGATTTTACATTAAAGCAAGCGTGGGCAATCACTTTTAAAAGATTTCTTGGCTTCTAAATGCTTAATTTTTATAATTGTGGTATTTTTTTTACCTTGCAGTTTGTTTAAAATAAATGGATAAGCAACTGTCTGAAGGAATGATTTGTGTTATATATTCTAGGAGACATTTGAAATGCATATAAGTGGGATCTTTTTGTAAAGCTGAGTTACTTTTTTTTTGCTTCATGTGTCTCTTTCCCTTTAAGTACCTGTTGTCAACACGTAAAATTTTTTGACTGTGCTTCATGCTCACCTGCTTGTCCATGTGCCTGTCCATTCCATGCCGTAACTTTTGTTTGTCATTTCTTTTCAGACATAATTGAAAGTAGGCTAGATAGTCAAGTAAAGTAAAGTTCTACAGTTTTCTGAAAATTAATCACTGTGTTGAAGAAGATGGACAGCTTAGACCTGCTAGCTGAGGAAGTGGTAGGGCCAGTATTAGTGTTACTTCACCAATGCCCCAAGCAGTTCCCTGATTCTTCAGTGTGTGCTCACTGTCCAACAAGTGTATGTGCTGTCAGCACTGTCCTTGCCAAGTGGGTTGTTGAAGTGGTCTTACATTTCCTCATGCGGTCTGGTTTATGGCAGTAGGCAAATGCAGAGGACCATCATAGGAATGCTGCTCACAGGAGAATTTTTTCAACCACCTCAAAAGTAGCACATGAGGAGACCTGTAGTAAAAAGCTTTTTAAAAAGCGTGGTGCCTTGTATACATGGGTTTTGTGCACAGTAGAATGCAGATAGTGGATACTAAATCTTACTTTCTTTGGATCTAAATTTTGTTCTCAGAATAAATTCAATATGATTTCAGTTAGAAAATGTTGGTCACTTTTGAGTAACATGACTAGAATGATGTTTACATCTGTAACTACAAGCAATAAGTCTCCAGTAATTTCTGTTGGTGAAAATACCTTAGAATCATTCCCAAGTGCGCATTATTTCTTACTGAGGGCACACAGATAGTCTAGCACAAGTCGTGCTGACTCGTTATCTTTGCAGTGCAGTATTACATGAGAGAACAAGCATTTGCATTTATGAAATGTATGCACATAATAATACACAGTTTTCCAGAGCTTTCATTTTTGTTGAGGGTTTTTCAGAACCGAAGTCTGTGAATGTACCAGTGCCCTGTGAAATGGATTGTGTGCATATGTCACATGGATGGCTTACAGACAGCTGGTTGCTGTTTCATTATTAAAAGCAGGACTTGCTTTTATTGCTTCCTTTTTTAAGGACTACTACTTATGTAGTCAAATGTAAGTGAAAAATACAAGGTTTTAAAAGATATAGTCATAGCTGTTTTTTAAGGCAAGTGAGGTGTCTGCCCTCCTCTACCACCTGCCCCCCCCCACCCCCTGCCACATATTGTGGACTGGATTTCAGTGATGAAGTTTCACTGCCATCCTGTAAATTGTAAACTGGACTAACAAGAGTCAGACTTGTTTGTCAGATATTAAAAAGCCTGCATAGGTAGCTACTTTTGTTGTAGTATAAATCATACTGATTCATGCATGTGGCAGTAATTAACTTCTGTGGATGCTAGAAAATAAGTTGTCATAGAATTGCTGAAAAACAGGTTTCAGTATGTTTTCACTCATTGAATAGAAGTCAGGTGCTGTTAGATCAGTATAAATTTAATTTTGAACAGCAGAAGTGTAAGACTGCAATTTCTACAGGACTTGAAGAGAAGCTTAGTTTCTTAAACAAGATATTTAAGTTCCTTTTTAAAATGTTTTTTTCTGGTAAATATATTATTTTATATATAAAAATCAATTAAATAATCAGAAGTTAGATTTTTAAAAGCATATGGTCTCAGGATGATTAGTTTTCAACTTGCCTGTTGCTTGCTTTCCTGTTCTGGTTTTTGGTTTTTTTTTAATGACCCATAAAGAAAAAGGCAGAGGTCAGATGATCAGCGATGTGTTGATACCAAACCAAAAGTGAGTTTTAGAACAAACTTACATCTTGACCATCTTTCCTTCTAAATAAAGGAAGTAGTTTGTTAAAAACAGAAAACTCTTCAATGGTGGATTCTTACTAATCTGATTCTGTGTTTCTTGTCTGAGATTCTCAGATACTGGTTGATACTTAGGGCAATATTTAAAAAATGTGTAGCATTTCTCTTGATGTTCTTCTTAGATTGTACTTTAAATTCCATTAGTAGCAGAGTTAAATTAGTGCCAAGCAGTGGTGGAAGTTTCATTTTTTTGAGCTCCATCCTTCAGGAGCTGAAAAGTCAGGGATATTTTTCTAAGAAACAATTAATTCAGACTTACTAGCTTGTGGCCTCTTCTCATGTCATACCCTGTAGTGGTCCTTTCCAGGATTAAGGCTTTTTTTTTTTTTTTTACAGTATTTTCTCTTTTAATCAGTGGACAATCAACTTCCTTTTACAGATTCCTAAGTTATCGTGTCAAATCTGTGTTCTTATTCTGAACTTGAAAGCTCACAGAGCAGCAGAAAATACTTGCAAGCTTATTTTTGCCCAGAAAGAGTAGGGAAGCAGAAGAAAAATGGTTTGAAACACAAGTTCTAGATTTTTCAAATAGGTATCCGTTATAGCATCTTCAGGCTGCTGTTAGCTTCCCAGCTTGCAGAAGCCTAGTAGAATGTCTAATACATTGCTTTTGTACTAGAATGATGCTAGTATAATGAATGTAATACATGTCAATGATCTGAAGTAAAAAATTATGACTACTAGTAGTTCCTTATTTTTACACTGTATTTTCTGAGTATAATTCACAGGGTTATTTGGGTTTTGTTTCCCCCTTGCGTATGCGGCCAAGATTCATACCATTGCTTCAGCAAGACCGAAAGAATAGGGGGAATGGAGAATCCTGACAGCAGAGCCCATCACTCACACCTAATTATCAATTTTATTTTAAACTAGGTAAGATTGCTAGCTTGCATTACACTTTCAACTTCCAGTGATATCTTGTAGTCTATTGTTTAGGTGGCACAACACTGTCTGAATGTTTTTTGTTCATTAATACCATAGAACTGGTATGCAAATTCTGTTTCTTTGAACTAGTTGCTACCGTCAGTCTTTTTGCCAGAAGAATTACTGTTGTAGGCACACAGTTTGTGGTAATTGGGAGTGGGGCTGAGCCTCATCTCTAGTAGGCTACAGCTGTGCCAGACAGGTGACCAGTATTGAAGGCAATGAGACATGGAGTGCCTAGGTGTACTGACCAATCACAAAAGGGTACAGAGAGCACACAGTTGGAATGCATGTAAGATAAAGGGTATAAAAGGTTGGACTGAAGAACAATAAAGGGCAGATGCTTGAAGCCTTTTTTGTTGGTCATGGCTCCACCGTTGTTCTGATAAATTACTACAATTCATAAGTTGTTACCATAATTCTTTATGGTATTTCACTGTTCAAAATACAGTTAAATACATGCTGAAGGACAGAGGTGAGATTTGTAGAGTTGTGTGTGTAGTTCTGAGCTCCTCAGCATGGGACTACTGAAGCGCCATCTGATAAATGGCCGTTAAGGAGTTGAAGGGTCTGGAGCATTTTACCTGCAAGGAAGGAGAGCTTGAACTTCTCAGCCCAGAGAAAAGGTTCAGGGGAATCTCATCAGTGTTTATAAATACCTGTCTGAAAGGTGCAAAGAGGACAGAACCAGGCTCTTTTCAGTGGGCCAGGAGAAGGACGGGCACAGACTGAAACACAAGAGGTTTCCATGCCATGTGCTCTGGGATGACCCTGCTTGAGCAGGGAGGCAGGACCACATGACCTGCTGCTGTCCCTTTCAAACTGACCCATTCTGTGAGGTCGCCCTCAAACATCAGGAAACTCTTTTTGTTTGTGAGGATGGCTGCACACTGACATAGGTTGTTCTGAGAGGTTGCAGAGTCTTCACTCTTGGGGATACTCCAGAGTCATCTGGACACAGTCTTGGGCAACTTGATTTTAAGTGACTGCTTGAGCAAAGGCTTTGACAAGATGGTCTCCCTTTCAATCTCAACCACTCTGTGATCCTGTGTGTCACTTGTTCTATATTTTAGGATGTTTTGGTGAACTGTTTAAACTTACTTTGTGTGAGAATGGTACTAGGAGAGCATGCAGAGTCATGACTTTTGACCAGAAGTGTGGAATATTGCTACAGTCTTGGGTTAAGACTCTAAAATTCTGAGGTCTTTAGGTCTTAATTGAAATAGAATGTGTGAGGATTCAATTACAGGCTATCCAGTGTGATCTTTAAAAAGACAACTTTTTTGTTGTTCTGCAATTTCTTAGTTTATACTGTTTTGGCATTTAATGCACAATGTCGTGAGACAGGAGGACTTCATAAAAGTGCGCCTGAAGGAAATCAACAAATATGTCAAGTACAAAATGGGTTTTTTTTGTGCTGCTGTTATATTATGTTAGGAGAGAATGTTGACACAGATGTTTTTAGTAACTTCATGCTGAACTGTGTGAGCACAGGGAACCCAGAGTATTATAGGTTAAACTTCCATTCTCTTTGCTGCTTTTCCTCAGAATAATAAAAAGGATTGTTTTTTAAAGATTGTTTTATTATAAGATTAGTAGGAAGTTCTTCAGTTCTGTCTTTGATGGATTACTTCATATATTTACACTGTCAAATTCTCCCTTACCCAAAACCTGAGGGAAAAGGGAGAAGGGTTGATTTTTCTTTTAGTAAAATTTGCTCCTTTGTTTTTTCTCTGAAAACCAACTGTTATTTCCATTCAAATTTATCCATGCCTAAACAAAATACTCAATATTTGTGTGTGTAGCTCCATTCTGTCAACTATGTTTTGCATGTTAGCAGGGAGCAACATAACTTCTCTATTCCAGATTTTTTAGTGGTTGTTCTCTGTTGCAGGATCTGCTTTGCCTTTTAGTTTCAGGGAAATGAACCTTCTGTAGCAGGACTCTGTATTTAGAAAAATCTATGGAATAGACTTTACCACTGGTGTGGATTGTTTGTTTTTTTCAGGTAACATGTTTGTACTTACCATGTGATCTGATGAATTAACTATATATGCCTGGTAGGTGGCTCATGTCATGCCCTGATGATTTAGGGATAAGCAACAGAAGATGTCCCTTAGTATGTTGGGGTTTTTTGTGATACAGGCTTTTTTTATTGCCTTTGATATACATGGACAAATTTAAAGCCTTTTGTTGTTCCAGATGAGAAATATATTAAAGTTACTGTATTAATTTGATAAAATCTGTTCACTGGGTTTTTTTTTTTAATGGTTGTAATTCCACCTTGTAATAACATTTCTGCAAATAGACATAAAGTGTGTGTGTGTATGTATATAAACATATTGTGATTTTCGAAATTTTCCCTTTGGTCTTAGCAATGCTAAAGTTAGCTTATAAGCTGCACTGCCTTGTTTTGTAAGGCAGTAAACTTAAATATAACAAATGTTAAGAAACAAACAGAAGACCCCAAAAAAACCCCATTTTGTAATGAAACCTCCCATTTTTTCATTTTTAGCGGTTGTTTTGAAAAGTAATGCTGCCTAGTACTAGACATGTAACTAGGATATATACTGTATGATTCATTAGCATGTAATTTTTATTGTGATTAATAAGAGAAGTGTTCCGATCTGAATGTGGTGGTTATGTAAAGTGATGACTACAAGAATTTTAATGTAAATAAAATATTTTACTGAACACTATAAAATGAAGATATAATATTTGAATGAGATATGAGGTATTTTATTATCCCAGCTTCTTTGAATCCTGATCTATTCTCCTTATGTGTTGTGCTAGTTATATTACTAGATATTTGTTGTTGGCATCTTTCAATACGAGGATATGCAAGTCAGGTTTGAAAATGTGCCTCTTCTGTTAAAGCATGAAGTCAGACGCTGGTTCTCAAGAGCAGAATGGAGGAGTATACATTGGGAAATGCAAAAGAAGGAATGTGGTATTACTGTCTAATGACTATGCGATGTGTGAACTAAGTGTTACTCTGGTTGTTTTGTATGACAGCTGCCAGTGCAGGAGTCTGATTGTTGTCTTGGAAGAAAGAGCGAGAGCCTAAAATTGTAGGGGTTTGCCCTGCTGAAAGGGAGTGGTGTGTTTGAATATTGTATTATGTTGACTTGGTTTGTGGATAGATGGAAACTGTAGGTCCCTGTGAGAATATTCCAGTGTCTAAAAGTGTTACATATGTGCTTAAGGAAGGTACTGCTATCTTGGGCAAGAGTGAATTAGAATTGCAGTAGATTATTGTTTTTCCTTAACGTGTATTTATAGGTAAAAGCCATCTCTATTTCTAAAATGCTCTTATTTGTTAAATCTGTTCCTGTTTTATCTGATGCACCTATAAAATATAAGTAATGATATGTAGTAAATGGTTTAAACCTGGCATTATCTGAGTTGTTTTTTCTGGAAATGGATTTGTTTTTGTCTTCCTACTTTTGTCTTCCAAAGTACTACTTTGCCAGATAAGCCTTCCAATACATTATTTAGGGTTATTTTCCCCCAGATTTTAATTTGTGAGTTCTGCTTTATGAAAATCTGTTATGTCCTACTTGCTTCAGGTTATGTGGTTTCTTGTGTACTTACTTGGAAAAATTATTTTATGTATGTATAGTTCATCAAGAGAATAATTACACGTAACTGTCATCAGTACCTATGTTTCTGCTTCAAAAATGGTGCTTTTGCATTAGGTTTAAATTAGCTTTTCAGTTTCACACAATATGGGGGATCTTTTTCTCTCATGATATCTTGGGCTCTGAACGCCAGGTGATTGGTAGGGCAGGTTTAGTCAAGATACTGGGAAGGAATTCTTCCTTCCTGAGTGTGCTGAAGCCCTGGCACGGAGTGCCCAGTGAAGCTTTGGCTGCCTCATCCCTGGAAGTGTCCAAGGCCAGGTTGGACAGGCAATGGAGCAACCTGGGATAGTGGAGGGTGTCCCTATATATATATACACATACATCTTTGAAAATTTATTTTTGCAAGTTGGATTAATTGGTTTTGTTGGCAGGCAGGGCAATGTTTCTGTGACTGATGTGGAAGTATAAAGACTGAAGATACGATACAAAGGATGTTTAAATGTAGCTGTGCTTGATAACCACTTGATAACCACATTTTATTTGGTTGAAAAGCTTTAGCATGCAGCTGGTAATTGCTTTTATTGGAGAAGATACAAAATGTTTACTGTTTGTCACATCACAGCATCTCAGTTTTGGAGATCAAACTTTGTTTTTTAAGGACTTGGAAATAATATCTTTACATGGAGAGAGTTATCTTCTTGTTGCAGTTTTCAGAGTAAGGCTCTTATACTAGTTTGTGTGCTTGAAATAATCTAATTGTGAATCAAACCTATATTTCACACCTTTTCTAACCGTTTGTTACCAGACTTCAGTGCTGGGAAACTTAATAAAAGTGACTTACTGACATTTTAGATATATCTCAACTATGTGCTGCCTGTGTGACTAAACACATGCCTAATACCTGTACCTTCATCATCATCATCTTCATCCTCATAGTCTCACTTACTTCCTGTGAGACTTTACGGTTGCATTGCATTTTTGTTCTTATGTAGCTTAATCTATTAATTAAAAAAAAGGCTTTTGAAACTTTCTCATAGCTTTGTTTTTTTCTTATTTTCTTCCTTTGTCTGATTTTTTCATTCTTGCTTTCTCTGTCTTTTCCTCAGCTGTGTTTGTGTCTGTGTAATTATTGCTTTTATAATACTGTCTAGGATTCTCTGAATCATGTACAATGTGGTGAAGCTTTGTCTGTGCAAAACAATTACTGAGTCTTTTGGCAGACTGGAGCAGTTAGCTATGTGAATGCTGAAGCCATGTCTTGCTGCTCCCCTCTTGTTTGCAAGAGCTTCCAACACTGCAGAGCAAATATGCAGTCTCAAGGGTAGCTGTCAGTCTTCAAAGAGAGGATCAAGTCCTGCCATTGCAGTAATTCTCAGACTTTCTGTTGTTCTTTAGCTTAAAATGGATGTTAAAGGCTGAAATGGCAAAGAAAAATTTATTTTCACATTTTTTTCTCTTCTACTGAAGGTGACGACAGGAAGAGAAGCAGTTTTGAATTTTTACCGACAATGGTTTTTTCCTCACTTTCTACAGGTATTATAGAGTTGTTAACCAACATGTCCTCACTTGTTAGAGAAAAGCCTTGACACAATTTTTGTTTCTCAAATGTACGGAAGTGACACATAGGGAGGTTATATAGAATGGCCATGCTTTTTAGTCCTAAGTGTGTTTGATGATCCCTGGAAGTGCTGAGTCAGAGAAAAAATTCTGTCATGTCTGTAGAATGTGAGAGTCAATGAAAACTAATTAAAGTGATGCAAAAGCCTTTCAGCACTTTTGGGCAAGCTTTGCTAAAAGATCATTTTTTCACGAGTGTTGAATCTTGATCAAAATACCTAATTATGAAGTAGGCCATGTCATAGCTGACATCCTTGCTTTCAGCCATCATAACAGTGAGAGGTCTTGATGTGGAAAGGTTCGTGGCATAAGTGTGTCCAATGTGCTGACAGAGCTTTGACAGTCCGTGCAGCTTTTGTTTCTTCCACAGTGCCTTCTTTTTCTGAGTAGCCAAGTGTTGGAATCTCACCTTGTTGAGCTGCACAAAATGGTCAACAATGTGAATAAACCCCCATAGCTCAGCTTTCTGAACTTTCTTGCTTTTTAGGTTGATCTATTTTAGAGAGAGGATAATTACGCAAAAAAAGTGGCATGTTTTGTAGACATGCTTTACCTGAAAAATGCAAAAAGGACTTTAAAAAGTTATTTGTTTTTTAATGCTACTGAACTAAATAAAGTCTCCAATTGATGGTTATGCTTTTGTGGTCTGTTACACTGAAACAGAAATAAAAGGAGGGGTGTCTTTGTTCTTCACATAGTGTATACAGAGATTTTTCGGCATTTGGAGGAAAAGTAATGAACAATTGCTTTAGTATGAGAATTAGTAATATTTTTCAAGTATTTGAAAATGGTCAAACAAACAAGTTTAAATTAATAGAGGCTTAAAGAAATATCATAGTTCAGAGGATAATAAGGATTCTGTCTGGAAGATATTTACTTTGATATGATTGTACAGTTATGTGCCAGGGAAGGCTTAGATTCGATATTGGGAACAACTTCTTCCCTGGAAAGGGTTGCCAAACCCTGGCACAGGCTACTCAGGGCAGTAATGGAGTCCCTATCCCTGGGGGTGTTTAAAAGCCGTGTGGGTGTGGCACTTGGGGACATGGATTAGCAGTGGCCTTGGCGATGAGGGGGGAACAGTTGGACTCACTGGTCTTGGAGGGCTTTTCTAACCTAAGCAATTCTGTGTAAGTGGATCTCTGTACAGAGGGATTGAATATGAGAGATGTCTCCAGATGCATAGATCAAATTACTTGGATAAAAAAACACAGAGAAACTATGTGTGAGCCTCAGTCAGGCATTTTGGGGCCAATTTATAGTTCCTGTGTGCACCCTTCTAGCAGCTAACTAACTTCTGTATTGCCTCTACAACAGAGAGCTGTAGTCTGCCCACTGCAGTATCAGGTACTTACCTAAGGGTTTGTGTGGCTTTTGCTTTCAAAAAGCAGTGCTACTATGCTCACTGTAAAAATATGGCTTCTTGCACTTAGGACATTAGTCATAAAAATGGACAACTACCATTTGCTGCTGAAAAGATGGTTTCTTAGTACAGTGAAATTGATTTAACGTTTCTTATCTTCATTCTGTTTGTACAAAGTTAAAATGTGGATAGAGGCCTTAGTTTTCCTCCCACTTCTAGAATTTTGTCTAATGTAGGTGAAGAGTGGGTAGTTTTTTGAGGACTGATAAAATAACAGTGTGAGAAAACATGGTGTTTGGGGGCAGTAGAAGTTGTGCTTGTGGTTCTACACATCATAATCTGAGGAATGTTCAGATTGTGAACATTCCTCAATTGTGAATGACTGGAAGAAACAAGAACATCTTGAAGAAATGAAGCTGAATGTAACTAGATCATATTGAAGATGGTTTAGAGTGTGGGGTTTTGTTTTGGTGGATCCCTACTTCCTGCCCCCTCAGTTGCATTTTCTGTTTAGAAGGTGCAGCAAGAGCTGTAAAGAGCTTATCCACTGAAGGGTTCTGCACAGTGGGGAAGAATGTGACAACTGAGTCTTCATGTGCCAGTACTTGAGTGAGCTCCTGAAGTATCTCAGCATCTCTAGATGGGAGGCTTTTGTGCAGTGACTTTAGTGATTGTCTTAGATGATTGTTGCATTGGGAACGTCCTGGTAAGACCTCATCTGGAATATAGTTTATTTCTGTTCTGTTCCAGAAGGATTGTTCATATTCAAGAAGCATAATATTAAAATAGGTGAAGAGAACATACAGTGGGATTTTGAGGGTAATCTGGAGATTTATACAAGGATTTGAAAGAATTTAAACTGCTTCAGTTTAGCAAAATTTAAACCTTGCATCCTCTTTGCATACTCGTGCCCCATGGTGCTCAGGCTCCCTAGAAAAAAGTGTAAAGAACGTAGAAATTGCAGGATTCAAGCAAATAGAGTCAAGCTGATGAAGAACAATTTTAAGCTGAAAACCTGAAGGATGTAAAGACTGGAGAAGGAAACCAATTTTGAAGGTGATATTTTATTCATTATGAGAAGACTTCTATGATGTGGGATAGGAAGGATGTAAATTTGATCCAGAAGTCATTTTCAGTTCTGTGCTCTTTCCATATTGGTTCACTGGTTTGTAGAAGAAGGCGGGGGGGGGAACTGTACGCAGTCAAAACCCAACTACATGAATCTTTTAAACTAAATTAAACCCAGAACCCAAAGTCTTAGAGAAAGCAGTTGATTTCTGTTACTTAAATGTTCTTCATACCAACTGATGCATAAATATGATGATGCAATACTGAACTCCTGTTGAACTATCAGTTTTCGAAATCATAAGGGATCATTTTGCTTTGGCAGGTTCAACATTTTCTGAGATTTTTTTTTGGTTGACCTTTTGCTCTAAATCCATTTTTTTTGAATGATTGGTTCTCCAACATTAGCTCACCAGAGGAGATGAGTCCTAAAAAAAACCTGTAAAAATATGTGTGTGTGGTTTTTTAAATCAGGGTACTTTTCTAAAACTGTATTTTGGGCCCATGACTTCTCTCTCTCTTTTGACTATTCAGTAGAAGGGGTTTTCAATAAATATATTGTCATGCACTAGTCTTTGGTAGGTATTGATGATTTTTCTGCTAAGCCTTTTAAAACTACCAAAAATGGCATGTCTTGTCTTAGAGAAATTTCAATGCTTCAATTTTTTCAAATGTTCAGGTAAGTTCAAGGGAATAAGGGCCCCCCATTTTATCAAATGGTCTTTCTACAGGGTTTTCAAGAACTACTGGTGACAAATATGAATGGAAGTATGAAACAGATTGATAAAGCTACCTAATCTCGCTTTCTCAGTCTTTTATAAATGCTACAACTTTGTTAGCTTTCCCATCACAGTAAACTTTCAGAGCAGACAAGTCCTGAATTAATGAATGAAAACCAGGAAGATTGTAACCTGAAAACAGTGTTCTTTCAGTCTTTGTTTGCAATGCAATTAAGAAGGGCTCTAAGTTTTTAGAAGACAGGCATATCTTTTGTATTATGTTTGCATTGGAGAAATAAGCAAATTGCCATCAAGATAGAAAATGTCTTCCCTCACAGCTTTATGAAAATGTTGTTTTATTCTGCAGTGCTTTCAGATACTAAGTTTCGATTTAAATGAGAAGATGCCATTCTGAGAATGTAAACCGGTTATTCTAATCTTGCTTAAAAACCCATCTTGCAAAGTGATAAGAGTAACAAAGGTGGGAATTCACCTCATCCTGACTTCCCACTGAAGTCAAACCTTAATTAGCTCCATTTGTATGCTGATATTAAGCACAGGAAGCTTGCTTTGTCTTTACCTTTTGCACAGTAAGGAAATCATGCAGGGAAGCCTCATTAGGTTACATTAATGTTGCATAGTCAATATTGAAATTTGAAAATAAACAATAAAATCACTCTTGTCCATTGTAAGTGTTCCATTCTCCATTAACCGCTCTCAGGTTTTAGTTTTTGTTGTTGTGGTTTTTTGTTTGTTTATTTGTGGTTTTTTGTTTTTTGTTTTAAATACTCAACTTCCATCTCTTTCCATTGTTACTGAGTGTGAAATGTTGGCTCTTTCTGGCCTTTTATTCTTAAATTTCATTAGGATTTTGTTTGTGTCTGAGGATATTTTGTTTTGCACTTTCTAATAATTGGTTCTAAAAACAAATCTAAAAAATAAGCCACAAACAAATGCTTCTCTGTAGGGCCTTAACAGAGTAATTGGGAATACTGAAAGGAAGAAGAAACTAGTTTCAAGGATTTCCAGTATTGCACAGTTAAATGGTTAATCATGAGCTTGTCATGTTTATGTGTGTGCAGTTATGTCAAAAAAAGAGAATATTTAATCTGAAACAATATTCTTTGGTCCTTTAGAGTATTTTTTACTATATAGAAAAGTTGGTGTTGTATAATTTCCTTCAGTTCATGTCATATCATATCTTTGCTATTGAGTTTTATCTTGGTTTTCCGTTTAGGGCATCTGTTTACTCTGTACGTTGGACACTAGGGCCAAAACCAGTCTGTGTGCTTTTAATCAGGGAGCCATAGTAGAGCCTGCTTTTAAAACTATTTCATGATTTGATTAAAGGTTGAAGAAGCTGTGACTGTGCAGTATCCCTGACTGCTCGGTGCCTAAGTAGCTGGTTATCATTCTTGGCAAGTGGCAAGCAGGAACCTGAAGAGTTTTTTTTCACTGCCCTCTGCTGAACCTCTAACCTTTGTCCCAAAGTTCAGGTTTTGGGGGAATATTCAGTGCCTTCAGGACTAATCCCAACCCCCAAATTCAGCAGTGCCACAGAAGTGTATCTAGTCAGAAGAAGAGCATATGTGCAGAATATTAGCTGAGAGCAAGTACTTGAGCTTTGAGCTTCAGTTACTGCAGGAAGTGCCACCTTTCCAACTTAAGAAAGGAAATATGCCTTTGTTTTCTGCTTTTGGGAAGACAATTCAGGGCTCTAGTCAGCCAGCAGGATGATTGAGAGTGTAGCAAAATGCATACTTTTTTGAGCTTCCCCTCTCTCATATGTTTTGCTTCCATTGTTTAAATGGTGTAATTACTATGTGGTATCTTCTGTCTCCTCCCTTGTTTTGGTTCCAGTAGGCTGGGGCTTTTTGGTGGTGTCAAAGTATGGCAGTAGGGTAGAGAAGGAGAAAATCAATGTTTAGATTCCCCCTTGGGAGAATAAGCAGAATACCTTTCCTTTATAGGTTCTTGATGTTGCCACTGACTGTTGTGAGGAGTGTTTTGTTCCTAGTTGTCCTTTGTCAGGGGAGAAAAATACCTATTGCTTTCTTGGCAGGCCTGAGAGTGTAGCTTGACATTGGTGGCCAGAACAAACAAAAAAAAGCAGTTGGAGTTAATGCCCACACATTTACAGGTTGTAATTTAAGATTACATTAAAAAAAGAAGTATGGCTGCTGTTGATGAAACTGCCTACCTAAAATTAGCTAGCTTGCCTAACTCTTAAAGAAGTTCTTGCTCATGCAGATGACTGAAGTTTTGTTTGTGTTAGCTTATTAGTGTGCTTTCTTGTCTGTGCCACTGTGAGATAGGTGAGCTTTATGCTCCCAGCAGTATGATGCTGTAGAAAAGGATCCAGATTAAAAATACCTGTTTTTCTATGCATCTGTTTTCTAAAAAGTGTTCAGTCTAAAAGCCCCAATCACGGCAAACCCAAAGAAAAATCCTGAAATGCCATTTTACTCTAGCATTTTGATACGTAGGCAAATTATGCCGGTTTGCTTAGTTAAAATTGTCTGTCAGTGTAGCTGAAGAGAGCACCTCTAAGCTTGGTAAAGCAAGTCCACATTTAATTTTACAGAAGATATTTTTAAAGTACCAAGCTGTAAAATTTCACTGAATCTTTACATGTCTTCAGTGAAAAAATATATATCAGAAAAGCCCAACAGTATTGGTTTTCTACTACTGTAGCAAGTAACATTTTTCTGAAATGGAAATGTTGCATCTGTTTTGGTGTCCTGTACACTGTGTATGAACTAGGTGTTTAGAAAAACTTGATCTACCCAGGGAAAATAAATAAATCTGGTAAGTAAACAATCCAAACAAGTGCTGAAAACTATTTTGAGTTTTAAATTTTCAGTGCAATATGTGTGGATTGTGTACTGACACACAGATGCTTCTGAATTCTCATAGCATGAGGAGAATTTGAACTCTGCATGCTAGAGAGCATCACTAATGGAATGAAACTCTGGTTCCATTATAAAAAAAAATACATTTTTCCTTATTTTTTGGGAATTACTTTGCATTTTGACAGATTCCTTTGGTTTACTGTGTTTATCAAAGAGGTGCATGTTTACTGAATCATTCACAATTTCGTTATAGTAAAATGGCTATGTGTATTTAAACAGATGGTTGCAAACAAATCAAGTGTTACTATATAACATTTATCTTCAACTGTTCCTCTTGTAATGGCTTCATATCTGGCAGTGGGAAACACAGTGCTTTCAGTGTGCTAGAAATGCCTCACGTACTTTTTAAAAATAAATTTTAGTGTTCTGTTTGATGTGTCTTTCTTTGTCCTTGCAAAAGTTGCTTGATGACTCAGTTGATCATCAGTTGTTTTCCGTTTCCAGGTGGCTGAACAGCAATGTCACAGAACTGACCACGTTGGTCTTAGTAAGTAAGCTGTAGCAATAAGCATTCTGATAGTTCTCTGAGAAGCATGACTCATACAGGGAAAAGGAAAATACTATTTACTGAATGGCTTAGTGCTAAATTCTTCATCCAGGTCATGATTTCAGCCAGACATTAAGAACAGCCTCAGCTAAAACTTACGGATTAGTCTAAGTAAAACTTAGTCTGTGGGTGCAATTATTTTTGTGACTTCAGGTTTAGCTGCTGAGAAGGTCTTTAACAATTAACATAATACTGTTATCATTCTTTCTGGATTATTTTGCATGTAAGCTTGAAATATAAATTTGATAGCATGTAATTTTAGTGTATACCTTTAGTAGTTTTGATGTCTGTTGTACAGTTTACAGAATATTTAGAACTAATTGAGAGTTTGGGCTGCGAGATTAATTCCAAAATCAGTTTTAGCAAATTTGAAAGGCATTTTGCATGGTCAGAGAATACTTGGTATTTTGCTAGATGATGAACATGAGTTTTCTTGTTTTACTGGACTGGGTGATACAGTGGAGTCTAACATCTCAATAGCGGCCTTCTGGCCCTCATCCCAGATGTGACTTTGCAGTCAGTAGAGGTGAAATTTGCACTGACAGTAGGGAAGAAAAGCCTAAACCAATAATTTTTGCATGCTATTTAAAATAATTTGTAGGATTAAATTTAAAAGGCTCAGGTTTGAGAAATGCTTCTTGCTCAATGTGGAAGAATGTGTGGCAGCCACTACATGTCTTAATACAGTGTTTGTGGGAATGGCAAGGGCACCACCAGCAGCTGCTAAATTCAGAGAAGGAACAGGTTAATATGGAGAGAGCAGATCTACTAAACAGGAGGGATCAAGTGAAATAAAGTTCAAAAGAGCAGTTTTCTAGTGAACATATTGCTTAGCAGGCAGTGATAGGCAAGCAGGTAAGGGTGGAAGGTATGATAGCCTGCTATTTCAAAATCATGAGCAGCATTCTGAACCATTTAAAAATACCAAAAAGCAGAACTAGAAAAGTCATTAAATAATTTGCAATAACAGACAGAAATAGGAAGGTTTTATCTAGTATTTAATATTTAGTGCAGAATCAGCTATTGTGAAACTTCCTGTAATGAGGTAGCATACTGCCTGCTTCTGTAACCTGAGCTGGTTTTAGTGAAAAAGCCTTCATTTAATAAAAGCTTAACCCTGTTTTTTTTTGTTAATGAGGTAATGTTTTTTGCTGTGATGTACTGAGAGTGCTACTTTCCCAGCTTCCTGTGACTGGAAGAATATAGAAACTTATAGAAGAAGCTTCCAGTTTTGCAGAGGATAAGGGGGTGAAATACATAATTGGTATTAAACATTACCTATATGTTTGGCTTTGAAAAGCTAAACCTTCTAACTTTCTGGCTTGTGAAATCTTGATTTAAAAAAAGTCCTTTACCTTGAAGGAGATAGAATTCTGCTAAGAACACATGTGCATTGCTTGAGTTAACAGTTTGTCCTGACTTCTGAACACTCAAGTGTTACAAGGGCTTCTTCCTCCTTAATGTTTTGGGAGTTGTTATCTATAAGTCCTACTCATAGGGGCAAAAGTCCTACTCTGTGGGGCAGTTTTTCCTGGACCTCCAAGCGTGGAACGAGAACTGCTGCTGGCTTATTCTGTGGAGCCATCAGGATGAATGCTGAAGAAAAGAGTACCTTACTCAGGAAAATGAGACAAATGCTTCATAAATGGTCAAGTTGACATGCATGAATTTCCTTCTTTGAAGTATGCAGTTGGAGAAGAACAGGAGGAATTTATAGAAAGATTTATGCTTTTTGATGAGTTTTCTTGTAGACATTAAAAAATAAAAGAGAAACAATAGCCAGGTGTAGATCTCTTTCTTTCAACAAACTTAATTTTGATGCTGGCTATTAGTACTAACTCAGTGTGCCAGTTTATTTTCTTTGTGTTTGTCCAACAATGCTTAATTATTTTCTGAGACATTAAAAATGTCATATCTCTGAATAATAATAAAAAATGTATCCTTAATAATCTCTAACATTTTTGTGAGTACAGTCAATTCTTTAGCTTACAGAACATACTCTCCTTGCTATGAAGCAATAATAACCCTTGCATCCAAATGAAGAAATGGTACTTCAGTGTGCCTTGGGTTGTAACAAATAGGTCGATGAAAGGAGAGCTTGAAAAGATTGGGAAAAAAGGCAACTAATAATTCCTTCTGTGTTGTCAGTTGTGGTGTTGGTGATTGGTCTGCTTCATTGGTGGGATTTTTTTTTTTTTATATTTCATGTTACAGTGATGCCATTTTAGATAGGAAGTTCTTGTGGATACTAATTTCTACTCCCCAAATACAAAATTCTTTTAATTCCTAATCGTGGCTCTTTTTATTTGTTACAAAAGGTGGCAGTGATGAATTCTAACAGTCCCAATTTATTTGTGGAAACAGCTCATTTAGAATGTTGACACAGTACTTGAAAGTTATGCAGCTAATACTTTCAAAAAATTTTCTATATGGTTGTAGCTAAACAAGTTATTAATGGCTATAATAAAAAAAGAGTTCAGAGTAAAAGATCAGCTCAGCAGAAGGCTGAACAAAATTTTCTGGAGTAAAGTTAGGAAATTAAGAAGAGAGGCCTCTTTGACAAAAATTGTCATGACAAGGAAAATGTCATGCTTTTGGGAAATGTTGCCATTACAGGAATACTGGTGTTGGGGTGAATATGGTGATAAGCAGAAGCATTTTCATAGGTGAGAGCTACACTTAAGGATTTTTTTTCCCCTTTTTTTGGAGGGGAGGAAAAAAGAGCAAAGAAGAGCAACATGTTAGAAGATTCTGAAATCAAGTGTCCTACAGAAAGTTTAAGTAGGGATTTAACAGGTTTTGAAAACTACCCAATTTCTTTTCACAGTAACAAAGTATTCAGTGGCCTACTTGGAGGTGGCGGCTAGGTGTGTGAAAGCAAACATCAACAAAAAATGAGTGAGTCAGACCCATGAAAGATTTCATGTGTTTCAGTTTAAAATGTGAAAGCAAATTGCCAAGAAAAACCCTTACTTGAAATTTAAATGTAGATAAATTATAGCCTGTTTGCAGCTAAATAAAAGAACAGAAGACTTGCAGAAATAAGCAAGTTAGGCAAACAGTTTTTATTTTATTTTATTTTTATAAAACCATTTGCTTTATCACTTGCAGCTTCTAGGTCTCAGAATAAAAGAAAATTAACAAAAACTGGGATTATTGAACCGGAAGTGAAATTTGATAAGTCTGGGCAGCAAATTAGAAACTGTTGATAACAAGTTGAAACGCACTTTACAGAGAAAAAGGAGGAGGAAAAAAAGAAGAAAAATTTAGTGATTTTGGGTTAATAAAAGTAGTTCTATGGTTTTGTCTCAGTTTGACTGTATTGGTAGCTCCCTCTCCACAACTGTTCCCCTTCTTATCAAAAGTTAACTTAAGCATCTACGTACATAGCTGTATTTGCCTTTTTATATCATGTAATTACTCAAAAAGATGCAGAGAATTCCTGGAAATCTGCATTAGGTTATGGAAAAGGTATCTCTGTTTTTATATTCCCCCAAAACAATTCTGGTGCCTACAGTACAAGGAAGATGTGGAGCTGCTAAAGTAGGTCTAGAGGAGGCCACAACAGTAATCTAAGGGCTGGAGGAGCCCTTCTGGTCTGGGAGAGGTGGGTGTGTTCACCTGGAGAAGAGAAGGTTACGGGGAGAGCTCAAAGCTCTTTCCATTGCCTAAAGGGGCTCCAGAAGAGCTGAAGAGGTACTGGGGACAAGGGATGGAGGGACAGGACACAGGGAATGGCTTCCCATGCCAGAGGGCAGGGATGGGTGGGATATTGGGAAGGAATTCCTGGTTGTGAGGGTGGGCAGGACTTGGCACAGGATGTCCAGAGCAGCTGTGGTTGCCCCTGGATCCCTGGCAGTGCCCAAGGCCAGGTTGGACACTGGGGCTTGGAGCAGCCTTGGATAATGGGAGGTGTCCCTGCCCATGGCAGGGGGTGGGATGAGATGAGCTTTATGATCCCTTCTAAACAGAATGATTCTGAGTCTATAAAAGGAGGCTGTTTATGGTTTGTGGTAATAATGTTTGAAAAGTAGCAGTTTGGGGTTTTTTTAACTGTGTAGGTGGATATACACTTAGCAGGCTCAGAAAAAATTTAAAAGCTTCCAAAACAGGCCTTCCCCCACAAGACATGAGAATTTGCTTTCTTCATACATGTGTAACACCTGGAGATTTAATTACATCTTCACTTTGGTATACTAACAATTGACATTGACTAAGAAACTAAAGATAATATGATTGTAACAGTTTTATATGCTTGCAGTAATTATATTGAGTGTAAATGAAACACAGGGCAATTGTGCCTTTTTCCCACTTGTTTCTATGTAGTTATTTTTAGAAAATCATCTTGTTAAAAAATTTGAAGTAGTTTATTGCTGTATGTTGTCTGCAAATACACTCTGGTTAGTGTGTATGTACTTGTAGATCCTTGCTTGTATGTATTTGGATGCCTTTATTGAGTAAAACAAATTAACATGCTAGATCAAACATAGATCAAACAACTAAAACTACAAAAGGAAAATTACAAAAGGACTGAAAGTTTCAAGGAAAGAATTAATGAATTGCATATTTCTTTGTGGAACACCAATTTTTTATTATAGATTTCTTTTAAACTAAGGGTCTACATTTGATGTGTTGTAAGTTATAATAGGAAGGCAGTTAAAAAACCAAAACAAAGCACAAAACTCCTTTACTGACAATTCCTGTAAGACTTACTCTCAACTTTGTTAATGCTTCTGCTGCAAACAAGATTTAATAATGGTTATCTGCTGAGGGGCAGATTCTAAAATAGTCTTGTAAATACACTGTTAGGAGGAGTAAGTGGTTTGTTAAACTTCACTGTACAGCTGACAACTGGAGGAGCTCAGATGTAAATTCAGTTTTTGGTAGTATCACCATGTTGTTTAGACCAGCTGATTTATCTTTGCAATAGTAACATTCCGTTTGCACAAGAAAGTGTTTTTGTTGTATACAGTACCTTCAAATATTCAAAAATACAGTTCAGAAATCTTTCCAAGTACACATGATTAGATTAGCATTTTCACTTTGTTTGCTTTGGCTTTTTTACAGAAGGAAATGTTCTTAGCATTTAAAAATAAAGCTTTGCCCACTTATGGGAAATGAGAAATATTTTTTCTTACTGAATTTCAGAGTCTTATACAGTAGCTCTGAAATTTAGATGTTCAGGTTAAGAAGACATTTCTAGTTGACTATTGAAAAGATATTTTTCCATATGTAAATTGTTGCCACCTTATACTTTCAATCTAAGTCTTCAGGAATTTTTCTGCAGGTAACTCATCTTGAGTATTGTGTCCCTGTTTCAACTAGAAAGCTTGTTTTAATAGGACTTGACTAATTCACACAAGGAAAGCTCCAAAAAGTTTGGTCTTTGTAAGGGCTATGAGTTCAAGGAGGGAGGTGAATTGTATATGTTTTTTTTTTTTTTGCTGTTTACCCAGATTACCATTGATAACTTTACATTTGATTATTCAAAAGTTGAGATTGCAAAGTATGTACTTTACAGGTGTTATGAAGTAATTTTTTTCATAAAGATGCTCGCAAGCTTCATCTAGTGTTCAAATATTTTGCTCCTGGATACTTAGCATCTTGAGGGTCTGTATGGCAGTAGTTGAAGTTCTGGGTATGGTGTGTGAGTACATACATATTTGTAATACAAAATTGTTTCTTCTGTGGCCCAGTTTCACTGTGAAATCAAACTGCATCTTTGCCTGTTTTAAAATTAGTCTACAGTACCAACATTCATCTGTATTTCGAGACTCCAGAAGTTGCTATCTATGAATGCCTTCATTAAAGTCATGTTGTAATGAGCCTGATGGAGTATATATGCTTGTACTTGACAGAGAGCATATGTGTGCATGTACATGTGTGTATATATATGTTAATGCTTATCAATATATATATATCTGTGTGTATATGTGTATCTGATTGGTTTTATTGATCCAAGTATAATCTGTTTTGTCTGAGGACCTAATTCATTAGGTATTCTTCCAGTAAGTCAAGATGCTCTTTCCTCTTCTGACCTATCTCTAATTTGGATTTTGAAAAAAAATCAGTTTGTATTTACATCAAGAGCTGAAAGTAGTTTTGCTGGTTTCAGCGGGGCTGAATAGTTTATTCACTTCAATTATAGTGATAGTTTATTCTATGTAGTATCATACCAGGCATGTTTTGTTTATAAGAGAAAGAATAAAGTAAATTGTGATGGTGTGCACGTACATTATGTAAATACAGGTGTTTTCTAACTAATTTTTACATGCTTTGTCAATAGTCAAAGGTTTTCTTTTTAGGTTTTTCAAAGGTAATTTCTTTAAGGCAAACACAGCAATGAAAAGGGTGTACAATTTGGAGTTTTCATATTCTTGCACAATTCAGAGGAAGTAAAGAAATGGTGTATTAGAGTACTGTTTAAATGCATATCAGTTGAATAAAAGCATGGGCTTAGAGATAGTTGCGGGTTATATGTATTATCTGCTTTAGATATTTTACAGAGGTGATGTCAAGGTGAAAGCAGACTTGCGGAATGGTTGGAAATCATTGATATTCTGACTCTGAGGCTGTAAATGGCTCTGTGGCAGATGGAAGCTTTGTCAAGGAAGAAAAATGGCAGCTCTGCAACATCATAGACACTTTTGCTTAGCAGCTCAGTACATAGCCTGTGACCTTGCAGTGTTCAGGAGTTCCTCCTGTGGTTTAATAAATTGTCCTCTAGTTTTACTCCCTAAAAGTAGATAAATAGTAGTCATTATAATTCAGTACAATTTGTAGTATTTCATTGTGAAAAAAGTGTAAGTCTGCTTTATTGCTAGGTATTTAAAAGTAAGCTTTGAAGGATGCTTACAATTTCTGCATTGAAGTGCCGGTAATAGCCTTTAACTGAGCACTGTGTAATACTGAAAGTGAAGGTGTTAGTGTGCATGTGTATGACTGTGCGTACAGCACAACACAAAACCTGTATATGCAAACTGGGTATATATATATGTGCGTATTCTGTTTGTCAACGTGTATATGTTTATGAATATTCTCTGGAATATTTGAAACACTATAAAATGGACAGTGTTAAATTTTGGAGACCTTTTCATATGGCATATGCCTGGATGTTTGTATCCTGTAGCCACATATCTTTAAAACTGACAAAAAAGGAAGAAAAAATAAGGCCATGTGTTTTATGCCTTTAGCTTTCAAAGGTTCTTAATGACATAGGTGCTTGCTAACTTAGCAGCCGAGCACATATGAAGACAGTTTATGGAAATCTTTGTGCTTTCAGTTACTTATCTAGTTCATTATGTCCAGTATCTTTGTGGTATTGCTGGGCTGTATAGAGACCATTTGATACAACTGGCTCCAGAGATGCTTAAGTCCATATTCTGGCATGTAATTATTTTTTTCCTCTGTTTTTCAGTGGTCTTTTATGCCTTTTGGGTTTTTTGATGTGATGGCTATTGTAACTATCGAATGACTGAATGGCTTCCTTACATCCCCCAGATAAAATAAATTACAAATTGCTTCCATTTATTCCATGAAAGTTGTGAGCAATTTTTGTATACTAGAGTAAGTAATTATTTGCCCTTTCCTTTTCATGGAGTTAGGGTTTTGTAGTGTTAATAATAAAAAAAAAAAAAAGTAGAAAAGCACCCATGCCCACCCAAGCAAGCACCATGTCATGTGTGACCCCCCTCTCTCACCTGATTCTGCAAAAAAGAGCCAACCCTACCAAAGAAGTCCACAAACGTTTATTCCCTATTGTTTTGTATTAGGTTTTGGTATGACTTTGGAGCTTATCAACAATAATACTAACTTGATAGTTAGTACCTGACTAACTTGATTGATAGTACCTTATGGTCACAATGTGTTATTTGTATTACTTCAATTGAAAAAAAAAATCTGTAAAATGAGAACAGTAGAAAAGATTAGTGCGCTGTATTCTACTTTCAGTAGTTTTGGGGTGATTTCAAAACATATGTTTAATATTTTTGGAGCTAGGGGTACAAACAGGCTGCTTTTTATCTATGAAGTATAAGACAGTATATAACCTGCAAAACCAAAATATGATATTAGTATAATGAGAGAAAAATATCTTTTAAAAGTCCTTTGTAATTTTTAATTTTTATGGTCACCTCTGAGTAGTAGAATAAATAATTCCATTCTGTATTCATCTCTTTTTCAGTGAAGTGTTTTATGTACGTGTTTTATATAGTGCATTCTTTAACATACTGTCACTGAGCTTGCTGGATTGTTTTACTTTTTTTCATTATGGTCTTGCATGTTCAGGCAAAGAAAATGCATCTGTATTCATGTAATGATGCTAAATTCTGTCCTGTTTAATCATTAGATAAATAGAGAGGGTATTTTTCTAAAATGTGGTGTTTTCTTAAATTCTTGTATTAAGGGGCATGCAACTTTACCTGTGAAAGTATAGTTTGTTCCAAGTGACAGCCAGTTTTTATTAGATGTTCCTGCATTTTTACAGATAAAATAAAACTCTTTTGTTTCTGTAGTACCCATTAATTTTTCTTTCAAGGCTATGTTCACAATGCTGATAGAAGCTGTGCAATTAGAATCTACATTTGGTAGTAAGCAGAGAAAGAAATTTTGTTAAATAAAAAGTGTTGTACATACAGTGTTAAAATATTTTGCAGTATTGCTGTACTTGAAGCAGTGAAACCAGGAGGACAGGATACTTGAAAGGTCGAAAAATGAGAGAACAAATGATGCAAAAAGAAACTGACACTGAGGTCTTGGTTTAATACAAATGTATTCCAGGTTGATGGCGGATTTCATTAGCAGATCTCATTGTTATGCAATGTCTGTTCTTCTGCAGCAAAATTAATATTGTATTCTCAGAGTGTCTGTGTGTGTATGTGTACTTTGATGATAGATAAAGAATATATTTATTGTTGTTCCAAGCTTTTAAAACTTCTGAAATATCTTTAAAGTTTCAAAATAATTTATTTTCAAATTTCCAATCATGTGATAAATTAATGGTTATTTTTATGAAAATAGCAGTTTAATTCTCCTTCTATGAGCATTTCTCTACCTATGTGATCTTTTCTCCAAAATCTTGTTTGACCAAATAGCAGTTAATACTGAATTTATCCCCCCCATACATATATGTAAAGAAAATTAAGAATATTGGTTTCTGTAATGCTTTTTAAAATGGATGATAGTAATGTATGTAGAACATAGAAATAAGCCTCATTTTGGTGTCAAATTTCATAAAACTCAGATGACTAAATTTTAATAGATTATACTGAAAAGTATTAGCAAAACTTTATGGTAAGATCTATCAACTTTATTATGAAATGTCATGTTTTGGTACATAGGACAGTGTGTTCCTTGAGATCCTGATATGGTTTAGTTTGGGTATTTTTTAGTTTGTTTTTTCCAAGTTGCTAGTTAAAACCATTTAGTAATGCTAAGACATTTTGATAATCAAAATGTTAAGAATGAAAAGGAGTATACGAGAAAGCTTTGATACAGGAAAATGAGAATGTACTGAAATTATTTAATTCAGTTATTTTTCTGTGCTCTGAATATTTATTCCATGTATGTATATTTTGTGGGGTTGAAATCTAGTGACAAATGTTTGAAATGCTACTAAATAAGTGATAGTTTGGGATTTTTTGTAGTTCTGTGATGAGTTTTAGGTAATGAGCTTGCATGAATAATGATTTTGGGCACTGAAGTAATGTAAAGAATAAGCTAGTTTTCTGGGTTTTTGTGTGACTTCTTATGTGCACTGAAACAATTCTGTACTTACTAGGGTTTTGGTGGAGATGTATTTAATAAGAGTAGAATATGGCTCTTTCTGAGTGGTGGTTCACTGGTAGCTACTGTGTTCGTTTCAAATCCAAGATACCATTCCAGGATCAAATTGACAGGTGCAGTGTTCATGCATTTCATAAACAATTCAATGAGGACCAAAGGGCCTTTAAAATAAAGCCAAATCATGAGCAATATGACCCATAAATGTGATTGGGATCTGTAGGATGTAAAACGAAGGGAAGATTGTTGCCACTCTTCGCCTTGGGAAAGGACACCTCTTTCCCTTGGCTTTCGTGAGGGCTAAAACCAGTGTAAGGATGCAGATTCCTTGCTGTCGGCTGATGGGTTTTAAAGATTGGTTGATGTTGTTGGTTTTGGTGGTGAGAAACTGTTTGAAGTAAGGTAATCTGTTTCTTGTGATGCATCTTTGTTTTCAGTTTAGGGACCAAACTTTAGACCAATCCAGTGAGTACTAGTGGTAGTCAGTGTAACAGTGGAACTCAAGAGTGGGCTCCGTACAGTAGCATGTGTAGGGAAAAAATGGTACCGAGGTTTGTAAATGTTGGCAAGTCTGAATTTACAGGGACACAAGTAGGACTTGGTTTGGTGTGCAATTGCATGAAGGTCTCTGAGGAGTAAATGGCGGTTGAGACTTTTGTTTCAGGCTGAATGAGGGGAAGAAAGTTGGTTGTTGGGCCTATCCTTTGTGGACACTCGCCTCCTCCCCTCCTGCCAATCTTTTGTACTTTAGTTGGACGTCACTTCTATTAACTTGTTAGATTTTTCTTGAATAAAAAGATTATTTAGAATCACTGTTATTCCTTAAGTAATGAATTATCCCTTCTGTGTCTTCCTTATTGGTCCATGCAGTTAGTGTCAGAGGATTCCAGCTAAAATTGCTAGAATCAAAAGGCAGACTTAATACTGCATCTGAAACTTTTATAAATAAGCATATTGATTTAATAAACTGCAGGATGTTTATGTTCTCCAACGCCATTGATGCAGGTTGTGTTCACAGATGATGCTGGATTCAGGTATTGGGCCTGTATTTATTGTTTGCTATTTGGAGCAAGTGTTTCTGCTATGAAGTAACATGTGGTTTTTGCAACAATTTTGAAGTTGGATCAAGTTATGATGCAAAATGTAGATTTCTGGCTTTGTTAGCATTTACTGCAGGTTCCATAGGGATTACATGTTCTTCTCAAGCGTGTGTAAGCAACATTCACGGTTTAACTGCTTTTATATTTCTTTATCACAGGGTAAACTGAGACATTCTAAATCAAAATGTGTGGAATAGAGCTACCTCAGTGATTATAGGTAGTTCTAGATAGGCTGAAATCTAGTAGGTGAAGTTTTCAGGATTTTGTAATTTCTTTATGACCTTAGATTTAATTCCCATGGGCAGTGTTTGAAATCTCAGTGGAGGAACCCTTCAGTATTTTAATTAATATTATCATATGTATTGTTTTGTAAAGGTTTTAATTTTTTCATTTACATAGTTTACCTAATCATACCCATAGCTAGAGTTGTATTCAATACCTGTATTTATACTTAGAATTTGCTATATAGAAAGTGATACTGTTAACAAAAGGAAATCTTTCACAAAGACTTTTTGAGGCCATGCCATTTCATGAGGGCAGGGGCTGATGAGTATTTGAGATACAGCTGGAGTAGTTGATTTATTGTATCATGTTAGGTCAGTTTTATAAATGTAATTTTTGTCATGAAGCTGAGGTGTTTGACCACCAGTGTTTTGGTAGCCTGTAAAACTTCTGTCTGAGAACAACAACTGCTGAATCTTTGTTACTCTTTTGCTAACTAACCTGGAGGCAGTGGGTTGTAGTTCAGTATATTTAACTTCTCTGGTGACTGCAGTGGTAGAAACCAGATCTGTGCTTTTAATGTTTCACTGACTGTTACTGGACTAAGGTCTGATTGAGCCTTGGGTTCAGAAAATAAGTATGGACCTTCTGTTTTGCTGCTTCCAGTGACATGTTTTTGTTTCTCTCTCCTTCTTTGCTCTGTCAGTGCTAAACAGCTGTTCCACACTAAGTATTTTTCACATTATGAGCAATATGGATTGAGACAATTTTAGAAAAATCATCATTTATGAGCTATTATTTTAACACATGGAACTATTCTATGTGATTCTCCTGGAATCATACAAGAATCAAATTCATCATGGCTGTATTTTAGCATGCAAATTTCTGATAATTAGCAGATTGAGGGTTCCGATCATGGTCTCCTAAATCTTGCAGTGAAAGCTTGTTTGCAGTGACACTAGTACCAAACTTACCCCAATTAAATACAACACATACTGCTTTTTAAAACTATTTTAAGACTACTGTGAAGAGTGCTGCTGACACTCTTTGTTTTTGCAAAGGCTTTTCTCATTTGATGCTTTGGAATTCTACTGTTCTCTTCAGAAACCCTGCACATGGTTTGACAGAACTACTTTTTTGTAAGACAGGAAACAAAAAATCGTGTGAATAAAATGCTGAAGTTTTGGTGTAGTTTAACTTAAGGCAATGAGTTAATATGCGAGTGTCTGATGAGGAAATTGTGGCTGCACTAGTTATGTCTGTAACAATCACAGCCTGCAAAATTCTTCTTGGTGTGTTGTTTTGATTGCAGAGACCCCTCTTAATGTATATCTTTGGTTGTGTGGGAGATTGTGAGGACAGAATCACTCCTTCATTGGCAGAGGCTGCATTTTCACTGTTAGTGTTTGCTGATACAGATGAACCCCTTCATATTTCATGATCTTTCCAGTAACGCTTTCTGTATTTTTTTAATGAGTTTCCTTTGTTTCTTTTGTAATTGTGAAAAATGGCTGCAATGTATTTCTAGCATTGTTATTAGAAACGTTTTTGGTGTCTTGTTTCTTGATTTGTTTTTACAGACATGTTACTTTAGTGTGTTCCCTAGGTTGTTGTTGATGCTGATGAATTTCTGAGAGAGGAAGAATTCATTGATTGATCTGCTGCCCCCCAGTCCCCAGTACCTTTGCATCTCTCTACTGCTATACAAATAATTTTTCTCAGTTTACATGTTGTGGTTCAGGCCCTTGTGCTGTTATTTTAGGTCACTGTAACAGTTTCACTTGTATCAACAGATTGTCTAATAAGTTAACTATATTGATCTCTTGCAGAAATTCTGCATTCTGTTTTTGGACCAAATACTTTATTCTAGTTGCTTAGGAGAAGTGAGCTTTTAGTTCTGTTAGTCAAGGGGGTTTTTTTGGGTGGGGAGTGTTCTTATTTATTTGATGGGGGTTGCTTTGTCTTTTTTTTCCCCTTTTGATTTTCATGGTAACCTAGGACCCTCTTCAGTTCCAGCATGAAAATACAAGTTTTTAACTGAAGCTTGTGGAAATTAGTTTTTGATTACTGATGATTATCAGTAGGGCACAACCTGTAATCTCACTGAATCGTTGCCATATATTTAGTCCAGATGCGATTATTTGTTTTTGTGGAGGAGAAGTTTTTGGCAGTTTCAAGAAAAGTAATCTGAATTTTTTTCTTTTAAAATTGTGTTAATTAATTTTTATGATTTCTGCATATTGTTAGTAGATTTAATTGTGCTTTTTTTTTTTTTTTTTTGGAGGTTGATGCTTAAATTAGCATGCAGTGATTAGGGTTTGTTTTTCTCAGTTTCAGATTTTTCCAGGGTTGTTTCAGGGTATAGTTTCATAGCACTTTTACATACCAAAACAACTTGGGGAGCATTTTGTTCTGGAGAGAGAGAGAGAGTGTGTGTGTATGTACATAAGCATCATTTACATAAAAATAGAGATATTTTCCTTGGGCTTGGCATAAATGAGAAAACAATGCAGCCTGGCACTGACGCTTATGTAACACTGTGGGAAAAATTTCCTTCATAGTTCAGTTGGTTTTATGTTTTTCTCCTACCTTTTCCCCACATGTAATTAAAGTACAGATAAAGCTGCATACTTCACCTGAGCTGGTTTTGGTCCGTGAGCAGCTGTGTTACTGGTGATCCAAGTGCTCCACCTGCCTTTCAGTTTGTTTACCAGGAAATCAAGATGTGTAAACTGCAGGAAGCACTGTTTGACCCTCTCCGACAGTATCTCATTACAATAATTGCTAATCTCTGAATAAGACAGCCATGTTTTGTGTGTAACACAGAGGGAGCTTGTGGTAGATTTTAGATGCTTCCTTAAATACAGCTTTGTCAACGCTTGCTTGGATTTCATTTTCAGGATAGCTTATGACAATAGGCATCTGGCAACCTTTGGGCTCAGCAAACTCGGACATGATAGCATGTGTGCTTTCTTCCTTCTTGACTGAAAAAGAAAGCAAACAACAAAAACCTCCAAGACCAAACCCTCGGCTTGTTTTGGAGTGCTGTCACTGCTCTGTAGCGACAGGATAATGGCTACTTCCTGATTAAACCCCTCTCCACAGTAAGCTGTTTGTGTTCTTTATTCTCCTGTAATGCCAAGTGTTCAGTGCTTTTCTTCTGTGCTTCCTTCCCCCTCCTTCCCCTCTCACCCTCACCTGCCCCCCCCGGCCTTCCCTGGGTTAATAGTTTGAAATATTTATAGATTGAAGAGTACAAAAAGAATATATAGAGTAGCAAATATATATATTTTTTTTTAATTCTAAGACAACTACTGCTTCTTGTAATGCTTATCTGACAGTAGTGATGAGCAAACAACCTGATTTTTATGAGATTAAAAAACCCCAAACCATTGGAGTCTATTTAGGTTTCAGCCAACTAGTATTAACTTTATGAAAAATTCTGATGAATGCTCACTGGATAAATGCAGTGACATAGAATGTGTGTTTCATGCAAATTCTGAAGTATTGGCATTTTCATATTTTTATCACTTCCAGAACTGTTTTCCTGTCTAACAAACTTAGTCTTCAAATAAAACAAACCAGCCTTTTTGTCAACATTTCTTATATGATCTTGTAAGTGCTGTTTCTATCTTTATTAGAGTTGATGTGTTATTTTTATTTCAAGTAATTTCTGGGCTCTTGCTGCTGAGGACCAGGTGAGTGTGGGCTATCACTCAGTACACAGCTGTGGTCTTACTTTTCTCAAGACTATCAGTCTAACAGATGTCTGTATTGTCAGACAATGGTTACAGAGTGTTTGTGGTCTTACTTGGCTTGGTACATGGGTCTACAATGATTTTATTCTTCTTAAGGTTGGTGTTCTGTGGCGCTAGTATAAATGGCATAGCATTTGCAGTAGTGCTGTACGTACCATGATGAATGTTACTGGCGTTCTATAGTATATAATACCAATTTGTGTTCTTGGTTATTTTGTGGAAGTTCAGAAAAGTGCTAAATTGAATTTTGCAGTTCTGATTTAAATTAATAATAAAATAATATTGTGTTCTTGGTACCAAAGACTTTTTTTTTTTTCTCCTTTTGTAAGCTAGATTATGAAAAACTTTGTAGTGAATTCCTAACCAAAATAATTGTTGCTCTTCAAAAGTCCACTTTTTCTATTATTGTATTTTACGTGGAAATGAAAGGATGTACAATTTCATTTAGTAACAGAACATATCCACTCTGTTAACAGAAACTGGAACCAAAAATGAAACATGGAGAAAAGGTATGATTCAGTTAAAAGAAAGAGATGCTTTTTATAATAGATGGGTAAAAAAGACATTGAATTAAACAGCTGTTATTAAAAAACTTGTGAAGTAGACAGCATATATGAGAAATGTGTTTCGTTCACTCTGTGAGAAAAATAAGTAGGTGAGGAGCAGTGTTCCTGCAGCTTGAGGTAGAAAGAGGTTTTTGGACGTGCTTGACCTATTAGTTCACATGAGTTGTTAGCTATAGAGAAAAGGGTGTGGACAACGGAGTAGCTAGAGCATGTAGATACAGGTCTGTTTTAAGGAGAACAAGGCAGAAAATATGCCATGGGGAAGAAAAGAAGAGGGATTCAACGAATATGACTTTTTTAAAGGATTCTCTTCTTGCAGGGTGGTGAAGACCTGGTCTTTGGAAGCCATTGATTTGAACTGGTTTTTCCCTAAAATGCTTGTGCTGTATTCTGAGGATTGCTGAGGAATGAGTACCATTCTCTCTGAAACAATGACCTTTTCATCTTGAGGATGATTGACTGAAAGATAAAGGTTTTACAGGATAGCGTAGATTTCATACACATGCTGCCTCCCTTACAAGCCCTTTAATATTGGTATTTAATTTGGAAGCCAAATAACCTGGAGTACTATCCTATCTTAATGTCTCTTACAAAACAAGATTCTATGGATTTTTTAAAAAACCCCAAATACTGAATTGCTGCTGTTAATAGATAAATTTTATATAATATGATATTCCAGGAAAGTTACAGTAGTGCTTAATATTGACTATGTCTATGAAATGTCCTAGTCTGGGGACCAGCAAAACATATATATTGTCTTCCAGCAGACTTCCTTGCTGTCTAGCCATCTTCTTGTACTCCTGCTCCGTTCTTTCCAATGTGCTACAATCTGGGTGTTTTGAAAAGGTTTCCCTTGCTGTTTGTAATCTTTTTGCATATTCTGCCTCTGAAGAGACTCTTAAAGCTTGGTGGCTCACAGCTGACCTTGTTGGCTCAAGCTTCAGCTTAATTTGCAGAACCTTATTCCTGCAGAGCAGGTAGAACAGCCCTGATGGGAACTGCAGGAGCTACATTGCCTGGGCTGCCTGGAGGAAGTGAAGCATGGGAGGCAGCAGTGGCCAAAGGATATGGCTATTTTTGATGTGCAGGGAAGGGCAGATGCTAAACCCTGGGCCCAGCCAAAGGTCCCCACAGAGCTCTTGAATTGAGTGCTGGGTAGCAGGAATTGGGACTGTTTAGGCTTCCTGTTCCCACACTCAATAAGATAGCCCCAGCTTTAGCCGTCAGATGTGACCATCGTTGACTGCTTGCCTTTGCAGAGTGCCTTCAAATTTTTAAAGGATGGCTTATTTGCAATGTATATCACTGTTAATCTTTAAAGAGGTTTGCTAGAAAACACCTGGTGTACAGCAAAAGTGGACTCGTGTGTTTTAACCAGTGTTCTTAAATCATGTAGGAAAATGTAATGTTTAGTATGTGGCTTTGTTAGAGCTTGATACCTGGATACAGTACTTCTGATTCGAAGATTGAAGTGTGGGTAGCTTATTATCTTCTTTCTTTCCAGTTTATGGAAATAAAATTGCAATCTGGTAGGTTTTTTTGTGTCTAAGCACTTATTTCAAGATTGTAAATAACATCAAGATGTCAGATTTGCATCTGCTTGATTTATAAAAATAATGTTGTGAATGGAGTCAGCCAGAATAGTCTTCTGACAAAGTAATACCTCCTGTGGGTTCTGTTGAGGCTTAATTTTATTTCTTTGTGTCTTAAGACCCCCATTATTTTTCCTTCTATTTATTCTGTTTACCTAAACTTTAGTGGACTCTGTTGTTGTTTTGTGGGGGTTTTGTTTCGCTTAAATGTCTCAGGTTTTAAAAAAAATCATCATACTTTTCAAACTGAAAGAAACAATGAACAAATAACCTAAGAAAGATATTTTGGAAAAGGGAAGGGATGCCAGTGATGAAGCTGACTCAAAACAGTGGCTGTTACGGCATGTAATGCTTCCTTCAAGAACTGGTTCTGGGTTTCCAAAGAACCATGAGAGTGCAACTACATGAAAATGTGGAAACCATTTATCTGTGTCTCACAGCCTATTGGTGGGAACTATTACATTCCTGCTAGATGACACTGCAAGATGCTTTTAGGAGTTTATAACTGAGGAATTAGCATTCCTCAATGATAAGTTTTTTAGTCAAGGTGCCAGAACTCAGTCAATGATATGAGAGACTGATAGACTTGTTCGCTCTCCCATGGGCTAAAACTAGTTTTCGCTGGCATTGGAGAACCTAATGCACAATTTAGATGCTTGGGTTTTTTCTCTTTTTGTTTAAATGTAAAATGATATTAGTGTTAGAATAATGAGACTGAAGTTCAATGCTATTCTAAAACAAAATCAGGACCCATTGCAAAGCCTGAGGCTGGTACGGAACACATTGGAAAGATGTGTTTCTCCTGAATGCTTTTCTGGAACTCTTGACTTGGTACCCATAATTAATTTCTCATCAGAGTATGCTGGTGGTCATAGTTTTTAGCCATATTTGAAGGACTAGAATAATAACTTAAATTATTATTTAAATGAAAAACTCCAAACAAACAAAAACCCCAAAAAAGATCTCTAGACCATTTGTTAGGAAGTACTTTGCCTACCATCCTTGCCCCTTCTTACTTGTTAGAGTATATGTGGTCTGTAAGTTTAGGACTTCATGGTAAAAGAAGCCTTTTCTCAGCATCTTTTTTTTACTGGGCAGTGCCCATGGACTAGTTCTGAACTTGTTATTTTGATACACATGACATTCATACACCCAAACAGATACTGTAGTTATTTCTTCCTCAAATTAATTTTCCTTTAGATCATGTTTTTAAAGATTAACTAAATTTTTCTCTATGCAGTTATTTCTTTATGTTATTTTTCTTGGCATAAAGCCAAATAATACCAAGTAGGCAAAACACATTGTTTGTAGTGACTCCTTTTGAGAGTTCTTGTACATATATATATCTTAGAGCAGATACTTAGGCTTCACAAAGTTAGCTGTTCGTTTCATGCCTTCTGTTATTATTTGGCTAAGTTAGGCAAAATTCAGATATAGAAGTACTAAAAAGCATATTTGGCACAAGCACTGTTGAATTTTATTGATTCCTAGACAAGCCTGTGGCAGCTTTTGCCATCAGAGGTTCAGCAGGGTACTCCCCCTCGGTAGGTGTTTTCTCCAGCTCTGGTAGTGCCTGTAATTGGAGCTAAGCCTAGATTTTGAGCTTGAGATCAAGTCTGGCTTTTGAGCTATGGGAAGAGGTGTACTATACAATGGCTAAACAGGAGCTAAGTTTCTGAGTGGCAGAATACCACCTGAAAAGCAGAAAATTTGCCTCTGACAGATTGAAATTAAGATTTTGAAAAAGCACAGAAAGAAAAGGCATTGACTTCAGCTATCCCAGTTATTTTACTGATTTTTGAACTACTGTTGCATAGGATTTCCAATGTGGGTTTCTGTTCTTAGGGTGGGTCAGAACCATCCTAAGCAAGAATTTTTTGCTGTGTATTTAAAAAATGTTGTATTGATTATCAGTATGCAAAGATTTAATAATACTTCATAATTATAAAGTTATAGAGGTAGTTGTAGATCATTTGCTCAGTGCCCTCACAAACTGAAGTAATAGTATAAAATGCTAAGTCTGGTTTCTTTAGAAGATGTAGTAGTACTAGAATCTGGTGCAAATGAACCCCAAGTTATTGAAGTTTCATAACCAGAATATTAAAAAAACAAAAGATATGTGGGGAATGGAAGAGTGGGCTTTTACATTGAAACTGGAAACATGTCTTTAAACTGAACTGTTAGGCGCATGAAAATAAAAACTTATATTCATCCCAAGTATAAAACATTGCAGTGATCCATTTGTTTGTTGGTTTGGGGTTTTTTTAGGAACAGAAGGATTTGTAAAACCTCAGTTCTGAAATGATAAATCCTTTGTTTTGGTTTGATGACAAAATCTGGTGAACGTGCCTCTTTGGGGCATTTACCAAACGGATGCCAGAGAATCTTTGTGTTTGAATGTTCTTCAGTTGCTATTATTTTAGCCTCTGCAGTTATGACAAGAGTCCAGACTTTGCATCAATTTTATGTGGTACCACTATTTATTTGCTGTTTGGAATCTGCTTAGAAGCGTTGTAATACAGATGTGTAATGCCGTCATCTCCACTCCATGAGCAGAGTGTCCATAAGCCTTACCGTCTGCACAGAGTTGCATTGTACAATTGTCACCCTGATATCTTCATCCTGACTGCTCCTCTTCTTGAGCTGGATGAATTGCGCAGCTTTTCTGTTGGTAAAAGTAACTTACAGGATGGTTCCTTTCTTATCATCTTAAATTTGCTGTGCTGCAAGAAGTGGCTTGGGCAGCTGCTTTTGTAGGGTGAGCATTCCTGACTGAAAGTGTGTACATCTGTGTAAGAAGCTAATCCCACCCATCTACTTCTGTGTCTTGAGGGTGATGGTGTCAGCTTTTTTCCAAACCCAACATAGAGGTGAAAATAAGTGAAGGTGTATTCTTAATAAAAGTTGTAACTGTAAAACATGTACATAAAAAGTTGATAACCTCATACAGAATAACAGATAATGCAGATAGATTTTATTTTAGGAGGATAGGTTTAGATTAGATGTTAGGAAGAAACTGAGGGTGGTAAGGCACTGGCACAAGTTGGCCAGAGCGATTGTGATCTCCCCATCCCTGGCACTGTTAAAAGCAAGGTTGGATGGATCTGTGAGCAGCCTCATCCATTGGAAGGTGTCCCTGCCTGTGGTGGTGTGTGTATGTGTAATGAAATGAGCTTTTAAGGTCCCTTCCAACCTTAACCATTCTATGATTCTGTTTATATAAACCAGACTCTTAGTGTTGTTTCTCTGGTTTTGAAACATTTGAGGAGGCTTGGGTCACTTCAACCTTAAGTACCTCTCTGTGGTGCTGTGTTGCCTCATGGATACTTAGTGTGGCCGTACACTTTTTTTGCAGTACGGATTGCATAGGTTAGATTTCTTGCCCAGCATTATGCAGCTTTCAGAAATATATTCTGAGGTTTGTCCCGAAGTGAGGCTTATGAAGGATTGTAGTTTAACCTGACCTGTGTGACCCTCCTCCCTCCATGGAATGTAAAGTAAGTGAATTATAATGCCCTCTGTCGTTTGTAACTATTCTTTCTTTACCATAATCATGAAAATCACAAAATGTGTGAGTGCAGAAATATTCAAAGTGGTGTTTATTTCTAATGGAAAGCAACGCAGTTGCTTGTAAAATAGGAGAAAATAAGTTTTTGAGTTGCAATTTATTTTGCATGTATTGTTTAATGATGAGTTTATCCTGTTGGATAGAGTCAAAATAGATGTATTGTTTAAAATGTCATTTTATCCTGAGACTTTTTAAAATGGCCACTACGTATTATTAAAGAGTAGAACGGCAACTGGATTCTCTTTCTGTTTTTGCCAGGCCAGTCATGACACAATTATACCAAGCTTAAGAGTTGGGTCTGCTTTGAAGTGGCTTTTAGTAAGTCACCTTATGTGGGTAAAGACTGTTAAAACAAATATGTATGGAATTGTGATATCTGTGTGATTTTATGAATGTTTTCACTGCTGTGGATTCTGATGCGATGAACAATGAGTTGTCATATAACTGATTGAATATGGGTGATGTGAGTCAGAGGAAGGCTATAAAGCCCATTTAGAACGTAACACAGGAACGTACAGTCTGCCTCACACGGTATAACTGGCAGTGAGATATTAAGTGTATTGGTGCATAGAAGTGTCTTTGTATGATACCTTTGAAACACAAGCCAATCTTGGTGTTGATTCAGAAAAAAAGGTTTTATTGTGGTTGTTGATTTAGTAGAAGAAGTTTTGTTGTGATGGCTTTTTTCCCCAGAGAATTTTACATAAAGTACTTAGAGCAAATTATCGAAAGTGACACAATTGCAGTGACATTCTGCAAAATTTGCAATATGTAGCAGTTGACTTGGCTTTTCTGGTTTGTACAATATTTGAGACAGTGGATCTCACTAAGTATGTAGGCACTTTTTATTTGAGTTTTAAAATCTCAATGTGTGAAACATCATAGCAGTAGTAGACTGTGTGTTGGAAGATCTGTGACCGGGCCTTGTTGGCAGAGCAGGGAGCATCAGTGGGAGCGTCTGGTGTCCATAGTCTGTCTGTAAGGAGCTGCACCCATTTCTGTGGGGGGTACCTCACTTTGTTCTCGCCTGAGGTTTGGTTAATGTGCTTGCTTGTTTTGTGAGTTTTTTTGTCACACCACTTGTTTTGAACCCACTCCTCCCTGGTTCTGTGGCCCTTGTGGAAGGTATGGAATGCACAGGTACTGCTTGGCCTGCTGAGTCACCTCTGAGCTAGCACCCATGCTCTTCATTTACCCTCTGAGCATGACCTTTTTGGACTGCATTTTTCATTTGTGATGTGCTGGACTGTGTGTTCTGAGACTCTGTGCTTCCCTTCATCACCTGCAATATTTCTGGCATTAGAGTACTCATTGACACAAGAACTAGCGTCAGACTGACAATGTTGTTATGATGCAATTAAATACCTTGCTGTAAGGCAAGAGAACACAGTATTGTGGGACTCTTCTATAGTTTGGGGTCTTAAAGTTGTTACAGATTTCCCTTGGTCGTTGAGAAAAACTGAAGCATATTTTTACCCAACTTCTTTTTCACTGTGTTAGAGGTAATAATTGAAATAAGGAGGCAGTACATGGGAATGTAGAAGTTAAACTGGAATTTGGAGATGAGTTAGTTTAGTGTTTAGATATCTTCAAAACACACTTAATAGTATTCACACATCCCAGCTAACATTGATAAGATAAGAGTAAGAAAAGGGTTTTTCTTCTGCATTAGGGTACATTTCCGTGAAGATTTTGAGCATAGAATAGGTAAGTGATTGACTGTAAAGAAATTTCAACTTGATACATTTGAAAATTATTTGATTGTTATTTCCTTTAGTAAATCTTTATTTTTTTTTAGTATTTCTATTTTTACTAAACATTAGGAATTTTTTTCCCCAAAAAGAAACATTTTTCTTGTGTGTAAAGCTTCACATCCTTCCCATCTTTGTTCCTTTTTACTGAGAGATTACTTTCTGTTTTCATTGGGTTAAGTTGCATTAATGATGATTATTCACCATGGGAAATTCTGGGAAAATAGCTGGAGTTTCGGGCAAAGCATTGAGAGGAACAGACATAAATCACTACACCAGGAAAATTTTAATAATTAATTTTCTTTCTAGTTTTGCTTAATGGTTTTTCTCTTTTACAAATATGAGAGATTAAAAAACAGTCATGGCAGTTCATAACTATTGACTGACAAAATAACTCCAATGAAACAAATGTCTCACTTGAGGTTAAAAAGGATATGGATCTGCTATAACTGGTATGGACTTTATAGTCACAGAACGTATTAGGTCTACAGTGTAATTATTGCTGATCCTGTCTAATGACTGTTTTGGGGATTATCTCTTCTGGAGTTAGCCATCTGCTGTGGTTAGAGTAATTAAACATAATTAAGGGTTAACTTAGTTTGAAATCAAAAAAATGTGTGTCTCTAGGAGAAGAATGTGAATTTCTTCCATTCAAAATAATTCAGAAATACCAATATTCCAGTTCTCTATTAAAGACATTAAACAAGCAGCTAAATTAAAGTTTGAAAAAGCACCGTTTCAAAAACACTTCCCAGACCCATGCAAACTGAAATAAAAGAAGCAGGGTGGGGGTGAGAGGGAGAGGGGAGCCTTAAAAGGGTAGCTTATTACTATTCTCCCAGTTCTTATTTAATCAAACAGATGGCTTATGCTAGTTAAAAGCTAGCAAGTATAGCTATATTTACTTTTCTGTATTTAAAAAGTATTGATTGCCAAGGATGTCTTCTTATTTATGACTCAAACATGGATTGCTTGTAGGTGGTTCATAACTATGCTTATTTATAAAGTACTTTAGATGCTCACATCTGAGAAACTCCAGGCCTGTCAGCCTGACCTCAGTGCCCAGGAAGGTTATGGAACAGATCATCTTGGGTGCGGTCACACGGCACATGCAGGATAACTAGGGGAGCAGGCCCAGCCAGCAGGGCTTTAGGAAAGACAGGTTCTGTCTGACCAACCTGATCTCCTTTTATGACCAGGTGACCTGCCTCATGAATTAGGGGAAGGCTGTGGATGTGTCTGCCTGGACTTTGATACTGTCTCCCACAACATTCTCCTGGAGAAACAGGCAGCCCATGGCTTGGACAGGTGCACTCTTTGCTGGGTTAAGATCTGGCTGTATGGCCAGGCCCAGAGGGTGGTGGTGAATGGAATTACTTGCAGCTGGGGTTGGTCACCAGTGGTGTCCCCGGGGCTCAGCACTGGGGCCAGTCCTGTTCAATATCTTTATCAGTGATCAGGATGAGAGGATTGTGGGCACCCTCAGAAAACTTGCGGATGACGCCAAGTTGGATGGGATTGTTGATCTGCTTGCAGGTAGTAAGGTTAGGAAGGCTGTGCAGAGGGATCTGGACAGGTTGGATTGATGGACCAAGGGCAGCTAACTGAGGTTCAATAAGGTGAAGTGCTGGGTCCTGCATTTGGATCACAGCAATCCCCTGCAGTGCTCCAGGGGCAGAGTGGTTGGTAAGCTGGAAAAGGCCCTGGGGGTGCTGGTGGAAGTGTCTGTACATGAGCCCAGGTGTGCCCAGGTGGGCAAGATGGCCAAGGGCACCTGGCTTGTGTTAGCCCCAGCAGGACCAGGGCAATGACACTGCTGAGGCAACTTGGGTGCTGTGCCCAGTTCTGAAATCTGTCTTGAAAAGGAAGACACTGAGGGACTGGAGCTAGTCCAGAGACTAAAACAGAGCTGAAGAAGGGACTGGAGCACCAGGAGCAGCTTGAGGGAGAGCTCAGCCTGGAGAAGAGGAGGCTCCTGTGAACCTTCTCCCTCTCTACTCCCTGACAGGAAGGTGTAACCACCAGTGGGGGTCAGGCTCTGCTCCTAGGGCACAGGGACGAGAGGGAATGGCCTCAGGCTGTGCCAGGGGAGGGTCTGATTGGAGATCAGAGGAATTTCTTAATGGAAAGGACAGTCAGGCACTGGAAGGGGCATCCCAGGGGGGTGACGGAGTCCCCATCCCTGGAGGTGTTCCAGGCACGGCTGGGTATGGCACTCAGTGTTCTGGACTGAGTGACAACTTGGGGATGGGGCGCAGGTTGCACTTGATGATCTTGAAGGTCTTTTCCACCCATTTAGGTTGGATTCTGTGATTTTATGGTAAAGACTTATTTTAGTGTTTTATTATTACACACAGCATTACAGTTTCTTTTTTTTTTAGAAATTTGAGAGTTCTGGATGTTTTTGTGAGGGAACGTGAAATATGAAGTTTCAATCCTGAGTTTCAAATGGAGTCTGTCAAAGTTTAGAAGTACCTTTCCTTTTACAAGGAAGTACTGTAATAATACCATTTTGATTTGTTTCTAATTTCCCTGATGCTCTCTGTAAATATAGTGACTTCCCTGTAGCCATAATTAAAACAATATCAAAATACAACAAATTTGAATTTGTACAAGGAATACTTGTTGGCCTCAAGTAAGTTTAGTCATTCATAGTGACTAAAAAAAAAATCACTTTGTCATAATAATTTTTGTCTATTGATGTCCATATACCAAACGTAGTAAGTATTTTTACTGTGTGTTTGCAAATGCTGTGGACTTAAGTCCATAGATGCAAACTAAAACCAGAGTCCTTTATGAATGGGATTTTTGTTAATAATTATCCTTCAGAATAGTTGTAAAAGTTAATGAACATATATTTGTAATAAAAACTGTATGCAGTATTTTCCAGTTACCTAGCTCCACTGATTAGCACATTAGATTGATTACAGTTACCAATTGTTAAAAATGAATTAGGTATTCTCTAACTGTGGATGAAAAAGGTTTAACTGGAGAAAAGTATGTATTTAGGAGTCCTGAATTGAAAAATTAAAATGTTTAATAATATTTTCCCTTCATAAATTCTCTGAAGGAAGTAGTTTTGTTACTTCTACTATTGTTCTGAAGGAGGTCATACCCCTAATATTCAGTATAGTAGTAGATACTTTTTTTTGGTGCCGTATCAGTGTAAGTAGTTGATTTTTCTATGTTTGCAGAAAAAAAAATTGTCTTTTTCTGCACGTGTGAAAACGTGATTCATGATAAATTGGGCTGTAAATAATAAAAGCAGTGAAGTCTTTAGGTGCTGTTGAGGCTGGAGTGGCTGTTTGCAGTTGGTACAGAGGGTAGGCAGTTCTGTATGACAGACTCTATCTCCTGTGTTAGCAGTTTTCACTTTCCCTAAGTAGTATGCTTTGTTCTGCTAGTTTGCAAAGCCTGGAGACTTTCCTCGTGCATAGAAATTGCAATGTATAAAAACTATTAGTGACAAGGAATGAACAATTTAGTTACAATGGGCACAGTGTATCTTCACAGTATTTTGTGCTTCTCCAGTGATTTTTTTTTTTGTATTTGCTATGGCTTTTTGAGTTTCATTTTTACTGTCTGAGACAAACCAAGGATCTACTTTCTGGAGAAGCAGATAACAGGTTTTATGCTGTCTTTCCAAGTGTGCATTTCTGAAGTTTAATACAACTTTGGATCAGAAGTGCTGTTTACCATACCAGTTTTCTAAATTGTTTAAAATAGAATTTGGAAAAGTGTGTCTTCCTTCTGTACTTGGCATTCTGCTTTACAAGTACTGGGAATGAGATTTTATAAGTTCTTTGATTTAGGTTCAGTACTTACCCCCTCAGGTTTCAGGTGTAAATCTGAGAAAGGGTGTTGCCTCTGTCCATGAAGGGAGACTCCACGACAGGAACAGGTTTCTTGGAACTTTCCCAGTTAAGGGTTCAATGTGCTTCGTCGCATGGCATTTTTAATAGTACAGGGACTTTGAAATTTTTTCCCCACCTTATTTATACTGTGATCCTGACTCACCATCATCTGCTGCTCTGGCAGATTGAGTCAGACATTTTGTTGATGCTGCTACCACTGTGAAAAGACATCATTGGCTTGGCTGCACTTCTTAAGCATTTGAGAAACTGCTTCACAGAATATGCTAAGTTGGAAGGGACCCACAAAGATCACTGAATCTAAGTCCTGGCCCTGCACAAGACCATCCCCAAGAGCCACACGATGTGCCTGAGAATATTGTCCAAACAGTTTTTCTAGTGTTTTTAATAATAACATTACTGTCGGTTTCTCTTAAAATACACATTCTTGTTCCGTGAAATAAGTCTGGTGACTTTTGATTTAGACAATTCATGGCACAGATAAATATCTTACTTTGTATGAAAAGTTCACCAGGAAACACCACCACCAAAAACCCCTAGCAACTTACAGGAGTTCTTGTATTTATACTGTCTCACTGTAATTGCTGGATCTTTCCTTAAATTAAGAGTCTAGATATGGACATTTTGGCATGCACTATAGGTTCTTTAAAGTTGGCTGTCAGGGAGCAGCAAAGATCAGGGCTGCTCTGCAAGGAGGGATAAGTTGGCAGATGAGGATTACACAGGCAGGGCTTTTGCCTACTCCAGCACAGTGCTGGTCACAGGCTTAGACAGAATAGTGGAATCTGTCAGGCCCAGCATCCATCGGGTTGTCTGATCAGAAGTAGCAGAAGATGGGATCTGATGCCATCCTAGAGGGCAGCTAGAACATGGGATGTAATCAAGATGCAGGGGCACAGGCAGGCTGCAGGAGTGATGGGCTGGCTCTGGCAAGAGCTGAGGGCTCCAACGTGAGCTGAAATGGAGCTCCTGAGCACAGGGTGTGATAGAGGCATTCAAGTTGAAATGTGGTGTTACTCTGAACAGCAGTACCAAATTCCCACAGTGCTGCAGCTCTGCAAGGTTCCCTGACAGATGGGTGCTGGTAATGGGATGTACCTCTTATGTGAAGGTCTCAGGGGAGCCTCTTGAGAATTTAGTGCAAATCCTGAGACACAGTCAGCACAGACAGTCCCATAGTCCCTTGTGGTTTCCTTTGCTGCCATAGAAGACAGATATTTATCTTCTCTCTTCCAGATATGGAGTCTGGAGAGCGGTTAACGTCATCATCAGTCTCCTGTAGTGCAGCTGCTTCCACTCCAGCATCTTCAACACCGTCAGTAACTTCAGAAGTATCGAAAGGTGGCCTTTCCTCTGGAGCTGCGACACTGAGCTCCACAATCAACACATGTGGTAAAAATGACTCAAGTCTATATTGCAATGTATTTTTAGTGTTTGTCAGCACTTGTAATTATTATTACAAGTCAAACGTAATAAGGTTGCACAGATGCATCCAAGAAAAACGTTTGAGGTTTTTTGATTTTGCCAAGTGACATTCATTTGCTGTGAATACATTTTACATAGTACTTACTTATTGAAGGAATGAAATGAATTAAAAATTACCTATTTAAAATGTGGAAAAAAATTCAGTTTGCAAAGCTGCCTTGAAAGTGAGGATGAAATAAAGGGTTAATCTAGCAAACTCTGTGCCACTTTCAGATCAAGTTGTAATAATCACCTTCTTGAACGTACATCATGTTCTCAGCATTAAGCCCAGCCCATACTGTAGTTTTACATTTGGAGGAATAGTTTCTTCTGATGAAGCTTGAAATGGAAAAGATAAATTTCACAATGTCATACTCTTGGGTAATCTTGACTAGAGTGAAATATCTTACCTTGAATCAGAAATATATATGGAAGATTTCTCCATGCAATAATCTAATTTTTGTGATTGAAACTCTTGTTTCAGCTGTGTGATGCAAACATTATCCACAGAACAAGAAACTGTAAACTCTTCCCTGCTGTTTCTCACTTAAATGTTCGTAAACAGATTTTTTTTTTGGAGAACATTGTTTCTGTTAGCCTGATTCTTAAGTAATAGATATATATGTTTTAAGATATATGGTAAATAGGAAGTTTTTTTAGCTTAAATTCATGGTAGTCCTCTGTTTTCAGAAAAAACTCTGTTCTTGCAGCAAAATGAGCAAAAGTATATTCTCCAAATTGATACAGCTTGATAATAAGTAATGAGTAGATTCCAAGTCTGCAGCTTTATCCTGCATTTGTTCATTTGCAGCTGCCCCAAGAAGCTGAAGCCAGAATGTCTGCAGACCTAGAGTTATGTCTCACTATTTATTTTAATTTCTCTAAAATCAGCCAGAAAATTCTTAATTAAATCTCTCCTGGAATAAATAACTAAGTGTTTCATTTTTCAGTACCCCACTAAAGATTCATCTCCAAAAGGATTTTTTTGTCTATATTCATTAGCCCATGCCACTTGAAATGGGTTTCTTTGGTGGTTCCTAGAATGTAGCAGGAGTTAATTTCCATATGGCTATGAAGGTGTAGTCCTAACCTGAGGATTTCTGTGACTCATTTACCTCTCCTTGCTGCTTTTGCTGTGTATGTATTACGTCATGTAATTCTATATCTGCTGTTAAGGTTCGGTGCATTTATAGGGATATGTATTTGGTCTAACAGAATACAGTAAGACTGAAGCAGATGAATAATGTAATGAAGGTACTAAACTGTCAGTTTTGTTCTTCATTGGAAAACACAGGCGGTTTTTCACTAAAGGCTTTTTAAAAATTCTCATATTTTATTTTTAAAAAAGTGTAATTTCTGTCTGATAGCTAATAGTTAAAAAGACTGATAGTAATTATCAGCATTCTTTTTTTTTTTTTTTTTTGATGGTCAGATTGTTTGCCTGGCTGCATCTGATGTTTAAGAACATACATAATTTTTCAAGGACACTGTCTTCCCAAATCCAAGCTGGAATGTAGTTTACTATCAATACCATCAGTTTCATCTATGAGTATGTCTGTTTCTCTGCTGACACAGTGCACTGTGGTTACTGTTGTATCCACTGTGAAAAGGTTCCACAGAAGTGTTTATACTGCCAGCCAGTTGTGTCTTGAATTTACAAGATACTCTGTAGCCAAGATAGACTATATACTAGCCATTTCTAAACTGAGGTGTTCTTCACTCCTGTAATATTTTAAAAAACCCAACTATGTCTGTCAAACAGATAATTGAATTGTCTTCAAATTTAAAAATGCATTTTTCTAGTATCTAATAAAATAATTTTTTAAGAATGAGCAATCATTCTTACTAAGAGAGGGTAATGCATCTTAATGCATGAGATTAGAGAGGTTCTTTTTAGCCCAAAAAGATCTCTTTATTTTCTTTGCAGCAATCAGTAGTCTGTTAAGTAGTCTCTGCAATAAACTTGATTGCATACTTTGTCAGGTGCCCATGATACATGATGAGTTAGAACTGGGAGTCTTTATGCATTGCCAAGGAGATTAAAATACATGTAAATTATTTTGGCATATTCCCAGGTCAGAAAGACAAAGCACCTGTGTGAAACCATTGTGGAATATATCACATACTGTTAGTTTAATTGGTTAATTTGCACCAGTTCCTGAATAATTAAAGCATTCCAATCAAGTAAACAGATATTTTATTTGCTTTCTTCTTACTCACACATTGCTGAAAATAAGGTGCACTGGAAAAGTAAATTGCCTCCAGAAAGAGGTTTACATTCACCCTCATGAGAATGTTATCAACTTTGGAAGTATATAAATCAATAGCTTTTTCTCTAGATAACACCATAATTCAGTGTTTTGTCTTTATGAGAAGCAATAATACTAGTGTGTGAAACCATTCTAAGCTGAACATTTTAAGCTGTATTGTTCTGATGTTATCAGATCTGGAAGGTCTTTAATTTTTAATTTTCAAAAAAGGGAAGGTCATTAACTTTTTATTAATAAACAAAACACAACAATTTTTTTTTCAGACCAGAAGCTGTTTTTGTTGAAGCAAAGTTCTTCAGTCTTATTTGGAATTCCCTATTTCTCCTCAATTTAGAGATTGAGGACAATTTTAAAGTTGTGTACATAAATGCACAAAGTCATTCTTTGTTACTAAGAGACCAGCATTGTTGAAACGTATTTTGCCCTTTGGAATAATGCTTTCAGTCATTTATCTGTGCAGTGGTTAGTAGAATTTCAAAAACTGTGCTCAAAAATATTTAACCTATTTAAAAGTAAGCCAAGAATTTTAAGGAGTGAGATTTAATATGAAATTGAGCTATGTGGAGCATGTTTAAAGTAAGTTAGTAACTTGAAGAGTGAACACTAAAATAGGAAAATTAAGGAAATACTATAATTAATTGGTAAGCAGACTGTTAGTATTTTCGTGAGATAAGAAAGAGGGGAACTGTCATTACAGTTCAGTGTAGTGTTACAAGACTTCTACCATTTTTTGTAGGTGTTTTATTTGTTCCACGTGTTTAAATGTGTATTTTAAAATGGATGGCTTCTCTTTCCTAGATACATTAGGTAATGGCTTAGATAGCATATACAGTATGTCTTCTTTCAAGGCCATAATAGTGTGTAGTATAGTGTACTGTTAGCTGCACTTTCTGTATGATGAAGAAAGTTGATGAACAATCTCAAAGATTCTTTTAACTTGAAAAGTCTTCTAAGTATTATGAAACTTTACAATGCAATGCTGCTCATCAGCATGATTAAGAATCACCACTGTGGTCTGTGAGAGAGAAGCATTGTGGAAGAAGATACGCAAATGAGGTTTGGGTTGGTTATGGTTGTTTTTTGGATCTTTTTTGTGATAATTTATGAAGTGATGTTAAAGCCATTTGAACTAAATTCAGCAAATGTAGACCTGAAACATGATGCTTTTAAATTCATGTCAGAACTTTAGAGAAATACTCTACACATCACCTGTAATAGTTAAGATCAATGAAGTGAAAATCCCTTCTTGTCTTGGAGGAAGGAAAAAAGGGGCACCTGAACCAGAAATGTGAAATCAGTAAGAGGAATTTCCCTGCACTGTCTATGTAGTATTCCCATTATGTTGCCTCATAGTTGCTAATAAATGAAAAATCCTAGTGAATGCCCTTGTGTTCCTATCACTTAATAGGATGAGTTACTGCAGTAAGGAACTCATTCCAGAATTATTCCTTATGTACACAAACACAGTAATAATGTTTAAAACATGTAGAGGGGGAAGTAGGTTTAACAAGTTAATGGTTTGTGTGTAGAACTCCACCAGAAGCAGTGGAGTAATGGTCAGTGTGCAGAGGCCTTTGTTGATAATGGGAGTCTCCTGGAAAACAGGGAATTTGGTGTTTCTCATGCTGTCCTTTTTGCCATAAATGCTCTTTAAATTGAAGGATGGCACGCATTAATTTAATGTTCTTTGATGTCAGTCTTTTCCTGCTTTTTATCTCCATTAGGGACTACATTGTTCTTCTGGTTATGTATGCTTTTACAGTCTGAGAATTCCATTATTTGTTTTCCATACTTGTGTTCAGGCTATCTCTAAAGCTGAAGTTTAGTTCTGAAACCCCTATGAGATTTCCTCTACCAGGATTACAGAATTTTTAGGCCTTTGATTTTTGTCTGTCATCTTAGCTATTATATATTCTTACTTTGTCCTACCCTTTAAATACATGGTGACTTGCTGTACTGTGCCTGCTCTCTTCTGTCCTGCCCTTCCCCAACCTTTCAGTGTGTAGCAGCTCAAATAACTTCTCTATTTACTTTTTTCTGGTCACTTCCCCTGCTCATTTTCCTTTTCACATATTTTCCTTTCTGTATTAGCTTCAGTCTCCTTACTGTTTAAGGTAAGCACAGGTCTAACTATGCTTGCATTTTGCACGTAATTTTTTAGTCTGGTTCATCTAGCTTTAGTGCTCTCACTGAGACCATATTGCCACTCACTTCTCCCCTGTCCTTCATCACCACCCTTGCCCTTGAAGAGGGCTGAAGAGGAAAATTGGAGACACAAAAAGCAGAAGTCACAGGTCGAGATAAGTATAATTTAGTGGAAACAGAGATGAGATAAGAAAACAAATATTAACAGCAGCAGTACTGACAGAAGGTATAAGAAACAAACTGTTCGAATGGTACCCCACCCCAATCCCGACAATAGACAATGACTGACCTCTTCCACTGGTGCACCAACTGGGAAGAGAGCCCTTCTCCCTGGAACAGAGTCCCTTTCCCCTGCCAATGATGTGAGATTTATTTGAATAACCTTTGGGTCCTGGTCATGCCCCCTCCCAACTACTGCAAAAACTAACCCTATCCTTGCTGGAACCAGGACACCTCTTCATTATGTCGATCTTCATTTTGTCTTCCAACCTCCCAGTCTGAGAGATGGCATAATGCATACTGAAGTTAGAAGCAGGATCACCAGTTGATTCTAGGGCATTTAAGTAGGGTTGTTACAGAAAAAAAAATAGAGGCAGCTTTTTTTGCAATGTAGTGTCAAATTCAAGGATAGAAACCTCTTGCAGTGGCTGTAGAGTTACCATTTGGTAGCTAGCAGTTCCTCTGTTTAATAGGTCTTCTCATGGGGAACAGCTTCAGATGTGGTTTTGTGGTGGAGGCCTTGGAGTATTGCAAGACTCAGATTGCAGGGGTGACTGAAAGCTGTTGTGTTACTTCGTAGTTCCGATGTAGGAAGAGTGCTGCGATAATAAATGTTAAAGGGCGATCTGTGAATACTGATTCAGTTTATAAGACTAGCAGTTTCACTTTGGGGTGATCAGTGTCATATAGCTTTCTATTAAGTATTAATTTTCAGAATGCATTTAAATAAAACTGCATTGCAATCTTTATCAGCATGGCTTTAATGACTTAAGACCGGAGTTGCTTCAGGAAATATATGTCATTGAGATGTTCCTTAATGTTTTGTTCTTACTTCTAGATTTAGTAAATCTGCTCTGGATTATGCACAGCAATATGCTTACTGAAATAATTAAATATAGTATGAGAACAACTGAAGTTTTTTTTTATTTCCTTTGCGGTTCAGAATGGTGGCGAACAGCAGACACGCACTCTCGTCCTGGGGCAGCTTTTTTCCCACCACTCTTGGGAATTCCCACGTTATTTGCTCCTCCTGCACAGAATCATGATTCTGCTTCATTCCACTCAAGAGCCGCAGGAAAAAGTAGTCGGAGTAATACAGACAAAGGTAATGGCTGAAGTTGTCAGGAAATAATCATATTGAACTTCTGCACATGCAGAAAGATGTAGAATTTGAGCATTACTTTGCTCATTCTTCCCATTCCTAAATGGTTCTATAAAAATTGGTTCTCTTAGGTAAGGATGATACATACCAAGTATGTGTTTGGCCTTTAAATCATGGATAGTCTGTATGATTAAACTAAAATAACTCCAAATCAGAGTGACACTTTGATGACAAATTTTAGTATATGTGGCAAGTAACTTGTAAGTAGTCTAGGATCTTGTTACATGTCTATGGAACATGAGTGTGACTGGAGCATCTCAAAGAAATTATCTGTTACTTCGGATTTATTTTAAATGTCACTTTCTAATGTCATCTTTAGGTATAAATGGATCACTGAATGGCAACAGTACCACTGCAGTCTCAGCTCTCAGCACATCTGTGCTCTCCACTAGCATTGCAACATCAGCAGGACCAGTGAAAACTGTGACCTCAGGAGCTGGAGGACGCAAATACAACCAGGAACAAAGCAAAGTTCAGCTTTTGGACACCAGGGCTGACAAAATCAAAGATAAGGTAAATGCACTGAAAGAAACTGAAGATTCAGACAAAAATATTTGACATGATAAGTGTTCTGCACACAGGAGCATTTTTAAGTGCTCTTTCTGAGTACAAAATGTTTTGGATTCTTCTGATCTATTAGATCAAGATCTGTCTCCTTGTCTCTGTAGGGATTTTTGTGTATATTGGTGTTTGAATTTTTTTTAAGTGTTTGGGGGTTTTTTGACATACTTACAAACAAAAAGTTACTACTAGTGATAATTTTACTAGTTAATAAGTTAATAGCGGTGTCCAACACCTTGTTTTACTTAATTTATCTAATTTTTTAAAAATGCATTTTTAACACCAATATTTGATGTTACTATATTACAGTATATATATACACATATATTTGTATTACAATTATAACATTATTGATTATTTCTATGGATTTAATTAGGTTTTCATGTATCTTATAAAAACAAAAAGAAATTTTTAGACGTTAAATATGCTTTTCTGTAAGTCATTTCCTATTTTTCGGAAGAAAGAACTATTATCAACTGCTGTATTTCAGCAATAATCTTAGCCATCTAATATGAAAGACATGAGTAGTCTCAGTGAGTTAGTAAACCTTACATACTGACCTAAGCACTCTAAGAACTTTGCTACTCTTGGAATCAAAACTATTGAAGCAGAACACAAAAAATGGTATACTGGGAAGGTGATTACTGTCAGAATAGAAGCTAAGGGAATAATTCTCTACTGATAGCCATCTAGGCTAAAATATTTTTCTTTCTTTATATCTATCTATTTTTATTTTGTGAGTGAATTGGGCCTCTTGCTTTCTTTCTGGTACTGAACTACATTCAGCTACCAAGTCCAAATGCTGGAAGGTGAGAAGTTGGCATTTTCAAAGGACAGCTGGTGCTTGATGTACCTGCATAAAAATAGGGGCTAGCACTGAAATGGTTACTTATAATTGTGTAGTGATATACAATGTTTAGTATATGGACAGTAGGGAAATTATTAAGAATATTTTCCCTCAAAACACTCTTCATGTTCAACAGTTGACACCTTTTGAAAGTATTAAGCTAGTTAAAGGTATCTGGGAAATCTTTGACTTTTTTCAGGCTTAAATACTAAAAGTGTCTCTTTCTAAAATTCTGCTTTTTGTTATGCTGATGTTCATGACTTCTTTTCCTCTGAAACTTTTTATGAGGTAAATGGTATTTGTCAATGTAATGATTTGAAAAACCTTTTGTGTCAAAACACAGAAATTACTCCAAATGAGAACTCTAACATGAGAATGATTATGATTATTGAAGCTGAGCTTTGTACAAGTGATGTTATAGTTTTAAATTTCTAAGTGTAAAACTTGCCTCTTCTTAAAAGCATGTCTTACTTTAAAACCTTTTAATATACTTTTCTAAAAGTTCTTTTATTCAGGGTTTTAGTTTTTTAGTATTCATCTTCTGATTTTGTCAGTCATCTCCTTAGTTGTTTCTCAACTTCGTTGTCTCAATTTCTTTTTGAGGATGGTATCTAAATTGTTAAAATATTTATTTCGTTTTAGGAAAAAAAGAAAAAGGCAAAGCTGATATCAAAGTGCTTTTACGGTTGATGAAAATCTAGAGTTACTTTCAATATAATGTAGTTGTCAGAGTATTTCAGCAGATTCTGGTCCATTTTTCAGAAGCAAATCCCAGAAGCAATTTGATGAACATATTCTTTTCAGTCCTCAAAACTCTACATGGCTGTTGAGCCCATACTGTGAAAGTAGTTAAATGAACGCATCACTGAAATTTCGATAAACCTAATATTTGTTGTTCTTACTGCACTGACTTGCACTACAAGTTCTAAGTATGAAATTTTTTGGAATCGGCACATTCTGTGGAGCTTTACTAGACCCAGATTCTAGGTCAATGTTCTAGGCCTAAATTTGGCTTTTTACTTTGTGATATAGTGATGTCAGCAGTGGTCAGAAAAAGACTTCAGTGGAACTTTGTGACCAGTTTTTTAATTTTCATCCCCTTGTGAAGCACTTTTTCTTTAAGCATTGCAGATCACTTTACTCCAAAGTCTCACTCTTCTTTGTTTCAAAGATTATATGTAATAATAAGATTACATAACAGATTAAAACGGTAGCATTAACAGAGAATTCATCTTCCCCGTAGAAGCCCAGAAAAAAAGCAGTGGAAAGCTCCAGTAACAGCGACAGTGATTCGGGCTCCTCTTCAGACACCTCAAGTGAAGGTGTAAGTAGTAGTGACTCTGATGACCTAGAGGAGGATGAAGAGGAGGAGGAGGAGGACCAGAGTGCTGAAGAGAGTGAAGATGATGAATCTGATTCCGAAAATGAAGCACATCACAAAAGCAAGAACAAGGTATAATGCCTCACTCTGCTGCCCCCAGTCTTGTTGCTACAAGCTGTTTGCGACAAGTTGACCTACTCACATCTGCGAACAAATAGTCAACAATTATTTAACTGCACATTAATAAATGCTAAGAATACTCTTTTTAGGTTTGCTTCAGGGTTTTCTGTTTGTGGGGTTTCTGGGAGGAGTTTTTTTGTTCTTTTGTGTGCATGCATGTCTGTGTATTGTTCTTTACAGGCTAGCAGTTTACAGTTGGTAGACTTATTATGAAGTAGGAAATACAGAGAAATTAAGTACTGTGTGCAGGTAGTGAATTGAAAATATATCATTGTGGACATTGCTTTGGCAGTTGCTTTTTTCCTAGCAGAGACTGCCTTCTTTTCCCTAGTAGTACAACAACAAGATTGGAATCTTTGGTATCCTGTTAGGTTTACAGTCAGAAATACATTTAAGAACAACCATGGTTTAATACTTCTTCTCCATTAAATGTTGTCATAACATGCTGAAACTTATCTGGAGGAGAAAACTGAAAATGAACAATAAATATATTACAAGACTGATTTAAAAATTATTATTGTTCATCCTCTGCCAAGACTAGTGTAATTGTTTCATGGAGACTGATCATATGTTTAGCCTTTTTAAAAGGATCTTTAACTTATATAATGAACAGTCAAAAATAAATATTTTGCAGGTGCTAATGCATAGTGGCGTAACAGATATGAAAACCGATGGACAGAAATCACAGGACAAGTCTCAAGAAAAAAGAACACACCAGCAGATACCTCTTGTGTCTGATTCCCAGACTCACTCATCATTCCAGTCCCAGCAGAAGCAGCCTCAGGTTTTGTCACAGCAGCTTCCGTTTATTTTTCAAAGCTCTCAGGCAAAGGAGGAATCTGTGAACAAACACACAAGCGTAATACAGTCTACGGGATTGGTTCCTAATGTGAAACCTTTGTCTTTGGTACATGAAGCCAAAAAGGAGACCTATTTAAAACTCATAGTTCCTTCCCCTGATCTACTCAAAGCAGGGAATAAAAATACCTCTGAAGAATCTATCACTTTGACCAGCGATGTTAGATCTAAACGGGTGAGTGAACTTTTTGATAATTTGTAATCTGTGTCATCTGTTTAAAAAGGCATAACATTGTGCCATCAAGCTCTTTTAAATCTAGTGTATTAAAATTATAAGTATATATATTTTCATAATCGTGGGAGTTTGTGTTTTTAGAGTTGATCTGGATTTCTGAATGGTGTAAATGAACTAGATTGTGTGGGTCATGCATCTCTTAAGAACAATGTGCACCTGAAATCAATATCAAAATAAGAAAATTGTAAATATCAAAATAAGTAAATTGTGTGGCCTGGATATTTTTCCTGTTCTTCTAGATTCAGTCAAAATGCTGATTTAATACTTCACATATCTAGTATGTAAGCATGACTTCACTTTCTTTCAAGTTAGATAGTTTCAAGTCAAAGTAGTTGAAATCACCTATTTTAAACATTATTTTAAACAAAGCAGCTGAAAGCCATTGAAAAAAAATGCTCAATGTAATGTTGAGTTTTGTTTGCTCTTTAAAGACAGGTGCACTGATAGCTGTAAAAACTCAGTATGGCCATTTCAATAGTTTTTTAAGAATCAAAGAATGGCCTGGGTTGGAAGGAACTTAACAGCTATACCCCTGCCATGGGCAGGGACACCTTCCTCTGCCCCAGGGTGCTCCAAGCCCCATTTAGCCTGGCCTTGGAAACTTCCAGGGATCCAGGGGCAGCCACAGCTGCTCTGCGCACCCTGTGCCAGGGCCTGCCCACCCTCCCTCAATTTATCTTCCTTTTTACTGGTCAGGACTGTACAATAAATTTATATATCTGTCTTAACAGTTCTGTAGCTTCTAAAATTTTTAGATCCTCAGTTTATTTATTTTTCAATAGTAATTAAAGTGACTGCTGATGAATTTTCTATTCAGTGTGATTTGAATGGTGATTAGAAAAGAATAAAAATCTGTCATTTTACAAACACCAAGGCTCAGAATATATACAAAAATAAATATATTAAAAATACATTTACAGAGGTTATTATTTTTTTTTTTTTTTTTTTTTTAAATTTTTTTTTCAAATTTTATTTTGAACTAAGTAGTATTCGGGAGTAACAAACTCATTTCTGATTCACAGCTAACTCACAGACCCTCAATGAGGACTGAAAAATCCTTAATTTTTATTGCTAGACTAGAAGATAAAAACTGTTTTTCCTTTCCAATTTCTTCTTACTAGGTAAAATTCAAATAAGCTTGTCACTTACCAGGAGTAGCTAAATAAATTACCATTATTAGAACATACATCTTTGCTATTGAAAGAGGCTCCTGCTTTCAGATTTAGGTTATGAGTCTTTAGCTGGTGATAGATCACACATTTAGTAGTTTGATTCTCTAAAATTTTTACTGGAGGTATACACTGTGTGAATATTTATTTTAAAGATCTTCATAATTTCTTATTGAGTTTTAAATGTTAGTAACTTCCAAGAATGTATTGTGTTTGACTTAGTTTTTAAAAATTGATTTTAAACTGTACCATCTTTATTTTATTGTATTTTCTTTTGAAGATGATGTGCGGTTTTTTTCTTTGAAAGAGTCTTTAGACTAAAGACACTGTAAGCTTTATTTGCATTTCTGAGCTATTACTAAGTTTTACATGAAGAATTTCAAGTACTACTCTTTCAGTTAAACAGTTAACATATCACAGCATTTCTGAGTAATACCTTTTCCCTCATTCTTTTAAATAAATTTTTTCTACCCCAAGAGTCCTCTGTTGGTTTTCAAGTATCGTGGCCATTAGTGTGTTGTATTTACCTTGTGCTTTAAAGTGAACGAATTATTAAAGGTAGCTGTACATTCACTAATGGGATTTTTATACACTGAATTAAGTTATAAGAAGAGGTTTTCCTGTGCTGGTACACAAGAGTAGTAAGTATCTTTCTAAAAATGGCCTTTTTCAGAATGATTAACACAGTTACGGAAGTCTCTGTCTAGAGCATTGTAGCAGGTGAGAAAGCTTCCCTGCATAATTTGAATCAACTGCATCTTGAGTTCAATTTGTCTTTCCCTACTTGATTTACAGTGAAAAAATCATGCAAGACTTGTGTAACCAGTAGTTACTCATCTCTTCTGTTGTACCTGGTATCTGCTTTTGGCTTTCTAGAAGTGGCTTAGCAGATGTTCAAAATTTCCTAGAGCTCACCTGCCTGAATACCAAAGAAAGCCAAACAAGCACCTCCACATTTTATTCCTCTGTCTTCTTATTTCTTTAGGAACAATACAAACAGACATTCCCAGCACAGCTAAAGAAACAGGAATCGCCTAAGAGCCTGAAGAAGGTTATCGCAGCTTTGTCAAGCCCCAAACCAACATCTAGTTCACCAGCTCATCAAAAACTCACATCCTTGGAAAACAACCATTCTAACCCATTCCTGACAAATGCACTTTTAGGTAATCACCAACCCAATGGAGTTATTCAGAGCGTCATCCAGGAGGCTCCTCTTGCACTCACTACGAAACCGAAACCCCAGACAAAGATTAATGAAAGTGTAGCCATTTCTAGTAGTGCCCCCTTTTCTTTGCCAATAAACTTGAGTGCATGTGGGAAAAAGCCAACTGGTAACCGGACAGCTGTTATGCCCTCTACCTCTCCTGTGTTACCTGGTTCAGGAAAGGATAAAGCAGTCAGCAATAATGCAGTAAATGCAGTAAAACCACAACACCGCCTTCATTCTGCAAAGCTGGTGGTGGAGCAGTTCAGAGGGGTAGACTCAGATGCCCCCAGCAGTAAAGACTCTGACGACTCAAATGATGATGACGACGATGATGAAGATGAAGATGAGGACGATGAAGAAGATGATTCTGATGATAGCCAATCAGGTGGTTTAACCTTTTTAATAGGAAAAGCAGAAACTTAATTTTTTGCATTTTGAAAACATGCATTTCCCACCATATTTTAAGATAGGGGCAGGAAGTACTAAGCCAGCATGACCCCCACAGTGCCCTACACATATCATTAAAATTAGCACATGTCCCCATTCTCCATTGTGTCATGTCCAAAAGTCATGTTTGGGGTGTTCAGATACTTGGTCAGCTGTCCTGGTGAGGTGGCTCCTTAGTCTTTTGGAAAGGCTGTTGGAGACCTGCCTTCTACATTAGTCACCCAGCCTGCAGCTTGATGTGACAAAGTGCTCAGGAAGGGATTGACATTAAGGTTGATTGATGGTTGATGATTCTGGCAGACAGAGACCAGCTGCAAAACAGGTTTCCTAGCCAGAGAGGGACTAAACAAGGGCCTACAAATTGTTGAGAGTGGCAAGAAAAGCGTGTTTCTGTGCCTCATTCAGGAGCACAGTAATCCATGCGCAAGTAATTGGACAGTTTTAAGGGCAGCAGACCAAACTATGCAATTTGGAATGACAAGGCCTGTTTTAAAGAGTTGACTGTATTCACAGTCACTGTTTTGTCCTGTGTACTCATACCCCTTGTGTCCAGCCTTCACCTTCATCATTCTCTTTCCCCTCTTATCCACACACCCTCTACTAATCTTTTTATCTCACGATTGCATCTCACCTTTAATTCCTTACCCTGGCCGTCCTCGATTCTTACTCTTCCTTTGCCCAGATCGCCATACTTTTGATTCTGACACCTTTCAGCCCGTATTCAGTTCTGTTGTTTTCTTCCTCTTCACGATGGATTTCACACCTGTGAAATGCCCTTCCTGGGGTAATGCCCAGCTGCTGCCGGTCTAGTGGGATAATTAAACAGTCTGGGGTAAACAGTCTTGAAATACTGCAGCTTCTGTCACTCATCTGTTTTCATTCAAAAGAACAGTGTATTACTGTGCAGAATTACTTAATGCTGTGTATGTCATGTCATATTTGTAGTAACTTTAAAGCTTAGGTAGTTAATTAGAACCTCCTATTTATACTCAAGAGATGTTATTAAAAAAGCATGTATAATAAGAGAAAAGTCTTCTCAAGTGTTACAACTTTAACGTACTTGCTAGTAGTTTCCAAGTCATAATGTGTTTTTTGCCACACTTTCTTTAAACAGAATCTGACACTAATTCTGAGTCAGATACAGAAGGGTCTGAGGAGGAAGATGATGAGGATGATAAAGACCAAGATGAATCAGATACCGACACTGAGGGAGAAAAAGCCCCGCTGAAACTGAATAAAACTTCATCCTCTGTGAAGAGCTCTTCCATTGGTCTTACAGCTCATTCCACCCCGCTTAATCTCCAAGTAGCAAAGACGTCGAGCTCAGCACCAGCTGCCTTATGTCCTGAGTCCCAGCCTGCAGTGTTCCTTGGGACAGGAGCCTCCACCCTCACGCCAAGTACACACTGTGGTATCTCACTGTCTTCTCTTATACTACTACCATGTGATAGCTAAGGTCCATGCATTGTGAAAGTAGTTGCAAAAATAGTCCAGGTGCTGGTATGAAGAGACAGTTCAAGCAGATTTTTACCCTCAGAACAGTGATTGACTGAGCAGCCACCCTAGGGATGTGGCAGAGTCACCCTCACTTGGGGGTTTTCAGATGCCAGTCGGTCAGGGTGCAAGATAATCTTGGCAAAGCTTCCTTTCCCAAGGAAGTCTGGATCAGGTGTCTTTTGACGTCCCTTCTGACTTTGGCTGTTGGGTGACTTTGTGATCTTTTCATGGGTGTTTGCAGCAGTCATTAAGATCTGTCAGCCAAATTGTAGAACATTACACTTAGACCAGGACCTTTTAACTCCTGTAATTATTTAGAGAAGATAGAATTAAATATCCAGATTTGATATTTATTACATTAAAACTCTTCATTATTAAGTCTTTGGAATTCTCCATTTTATTTTGAACTAGTTATTCTTCTAATTTCTGAATGTTCTAGTTTATGTTCTGAATCTTCAGTTTTTGTCCCTTCCTTGACAAGCTTTGTAACCATATTTTGTTAGAACATAATTTTCTAATAAGTCTTTCAAAATTCTCAGTAGAATTTATGGATTATGCACAAGGAGTTTTTTTTTTAAAGGTTCATGGAAAGTACATTTAGCATTTGCCTGATATTATATAGTTCTTATAATCTGTCATTTGGTGACTTAATTTGTAAGATTTAGAAATTACTATGGCTACAGTAAAGAATACATTTTTGAAAGTCACACTTTTTAATTTGCATGGTCACAATTAAATCACGTATTTCCTACTTTGAATTAAAAACTTACTGTTTATTAACGTGCGTGTAAGCAGATTTTTTAAATGGGGATATCTGCTTATAAATAGGCTTTTATATTTGGATTCAGTGGAATAGGAGCTTCATTCCATGTCATACAAGGGCATTAGCTTTGAAGAAGTATAATATGATCTACCTAATATTTATCCCAGAAACAGGCTTGTTTACTGTACAGTTTATAAAAGATTTCATATGGATTAGGAGTAATCCAAATGGGTAAATTAAAATGATTATGTTTTTCTCAGGAATCTCTGTGGATTTGGGATGCTTTGAAAGTCTGATAGCAGATTTTTCTGTTTACAGGAGTAGGAGGTATATTAAATAAGTTTTATGTCCTTTCTTTATGTATAATAATACTACACCTAAGAATCACGTAATAAGAATCAACACAATACAACAAAAATATTTTTGTGAACCTTTTACCTAGAGTTGCTCAGTCTCTGAAAGAGTCTCATGGTCTCTTCTCTGTATCTGTTTTGCACTGGACTTTCCACTTCACTTATATTTGGAAAAGCAGTCTCCCTCCCTGCACTGTGACCATTCAAAATAATGCAGTAGTCATTCATGTTAGGTTAAGAGTGCAGATCTGTGTCTAAATTTTGGGATCTGAGCACAGACGTTTCCTTGGTGCTTTTTCTAAGGGTCTCTTCACATCCTCTGGGAGGAGCTGCTGGCAGCTCCCTTGGCAGCCGGTGCTGTGCTGCCATGTGAGCTCCCGGCTGGAAGAGGCTGGAGCCAGTGCCAGGGGTCAGTCTGGTACTGGCCTCACTCATGGCTGTTCCCAGGGAAGAGATGTGTCACCTTCTTGACAGAAGGTCCAAACTACCTTTTTGAGAAGTGCATCTTCCACAAGTTGGTCTGCGTGCATAGTTCACGTCCTGTGGCTGGCTGAGAGGCCTGAGGAAAGCCTTTCACACTAAAACACCCCACATTTGGTAGTTGCCTCTGCGATACTATTGATTCAGTTGCTTGACAAGCACCAAATACAACATCTGTTCAAACTGGGAAAAGCTGAAGTAGTTCTGAAAATTTTCTGCATTTGTCATTTGACTGTGGTCTATAGGCAGTGCTCTAGGAAGACTAAACCTATTAGAATATGGATCTTTAAAGTGTGTTTTTATTTGTATCTTCTTCACTGAAAAATATTTTACATGGTCTTGTCTAGAAAAACAGGTGTGCAAGGAATTAAACTAGCAATATTTGAGAGCACTAAACAGGACAAGCAGATAGGTATGAGATAGGTTTTCTGTTTACAATTTCAGAGGATGAGGTTACAGGAAACATAAGGAAAATATCAGAAGAAGAACGCTTCCATTAGTTTTCTTGGTAATTGAGGTACATAATGGTGAGAATGAAAAAACAATTCTCTTTTTACGTAAAAAGTACATTTTAGGAACTTGTTTTCTTTTGTAAGTTCTGTTAGGTATTAATCAGAGATTCTGTTTTAGGTATTTCAAAAAGACGAAGAGTAGCAGATGAACGGGAGCTGCGTGTTCCTCTCGATTATGGGTACGTTATGTATGTACCTGACTTTCTTTAAAGGGAGATAATGCCTTCAAAAATCCATTGGTAAAGAAATGAGTTTAAAAAATTTTGAGGTGAATACTAAGGAAAGGCCTTAAACAATTAAGATTTCTGACTTGCAGTGACTGTGGATCTCTTCAAAAAGTGTCAGCATATTTCATGTGTTAATTTTTGTGCATTAAATTTGCTCTTTTGCAAATGTGACACGTCTCTTAGCTGTTTTGCTTTGGAAATTGATCCTAATGATCTGAGCCAATATAGACTACAAATAACTCCCTAAAGTATAGTTCTAAGCTGTTTAAAATCTGGTAATATGTAAGTTACTTGATATAAATTCATATATTTAGTCAGTTTGGACAATATACATGATAAAATTTTCTGGTTTGGTCTGTTTGATTTATGATAATCTAGTCACATTTTCTTCTTCCTTTTTTTTGTAGAATTCTTAAATTGACACAAATTACTTGTTTTTTAAAAAGTGTATTGTTGTATGCAACTATTTCATATTACTCTAGCTGGCAAAGAGAAACCCGAATAAGAAACTTTGGTGGTCGTCTTCAAGGAGAAGTAGCATATTTTGCACCTTGTGGAAAGAAGCTGAGACAGTATCCTGAAGTAGTAAAGGTACATTAACTTTTTAACTTCTGTGTTCTAATGCTAGTAAGCATGCTTGCAATTAAAATATGTAATTTTTTTCTCTCCAATAGAGGTACTTATTGTCTGTGATGTGAGGTGTAATGTATCTCAGTCTCTTACTGATTTGATGTCTTATAAATACGTATCCCTTTGACAGAACATGCAAAACGTTACAGTCACAAAGTTAGCTATACATCAAAGCTGGGTTGTAATTATTTACAAGCTGAAGTGGAAAAATATGTGATTTTTTCAGTATCTCAGCAGAAATGGAATAATGGATATCTCAAGGGACAATTTCAGCTTCAGTGCAAAAATAGGAGTGGGTGACTTCTATGAAGCCAGAGATGGACCGCAGGTATCCACTTTTTAAAAAGTAAAGTTTTTGATCCAAGGAGCATTAACTTAAGTTTAGGTGAAGTAATTTTTGCTACGATCTGAACCTGTTTTTAGCTAATTATTTCTAAAAGCTGCACATGTTCTTAACAGCAGTTAGATTGAGATGTGGAGAGCTTGATCCTGGGCTGTGTTGAGAACCACCTTCAGTGGTTTTGCCCGGAAGGTGCTTTAATGATCAGCTCTGAGCCTGACTTGGTCTAGTTTGAAAGCTCAGAGCTACATATTTTATCTTAGCATTCAGGTATTTCTGACTTAAGACTTTGTTTCTTCTTTTAATGTATAGAGCCTTGTGTCAATAGTAATTTATGTGTAGATGTTAAATCCCACTCTGTTAGTTTGTTCATAATATATGTACGTGTGTATGTGTGTGTTTATATATATGTGTAAATTGCATGTTTATATACAAGTATCTCCTGTATCAAGAATACTCTCTGAGCATCCTGAAGCATGACACTTTTACAGAGGGAGATGCAGAACTATACCAGTTATGCCTTACAGTGGTATAAATGTTAGATGGCGTGTAGATAAACCACACCAGGATAAGTAAAACTAAAATTTTAAGGAAGTTGTTACTGTGTTTGTGTCATGCTGTGTTACTGTATTTTGGCCATATTGCCATTTCTTCAGGATGTGTGTCAAAATTTTTGGCTTTTTCTCAAAATTTTTGGATTTTTCTGAAAATTTTTGGATTTGCTTCTTTAAGGAATGAGTGTTCTGAGCATGTTACTAACTCTCAACAGTCTTGAGTTCAGGTTCGAGTTAAGCGTGATGTTCTTGTAATACCTTGTAGATTTATGTAATGTTTGTGTGGTATAGATTTGAAAGCATTAAAGACTGAATTCATGGTAAGCAGCTACTTCTAGGTGGTGCTTCCTGGCTTACAGGCTAAAACATTGCTAAACTTGCTTCATGTTTGGCCTTTTACAGTTACAAGTTCCTGCAGTTACAAACTTCATTACGTACCTGCATGTCTTGACTGAAATAATTCACTTTACTGCGATGTGATGTAATGGCAGGGTATCAGCTCTTTTTTTGCCCTGTTCTCTTTTTTTGTGTCTGTTGGCTGTATTACTTCATTAGTCTTGTCCCCTTCTTTAGTTATATCTGTCTTCTCCCTTTAGTTGATTTGCAGTTTGCCCTGTGATCTATGAAACTTGAGAATGAAGGCAATGTGAGGGGAAGATTTCTACAGGCAAGACTGGCAATGTGAACATTAGTTTGCTGTACATATCATCACTGAACTTTGTACTGATGTGGTTTTTGATAGGTTCCACTGAGACTTGGGTAGACAAAGGAGAAGTTTTCCTATTAGAAAAAGAGACTGAGGGCAGCTGTGTCAAACGTGCTAAGATGTGTTGACATTCTATGTGTGAATGAGGAGTTAAAAAACAGTGGAGCTACACTCAGGTTGATAATATTGCCTAGTGAAACAGTATATGGTACTGATACTTAAAGAGCTTGCACCCTCTTTACCAAAGTTTTTTGAATCATCCAGATTCAAAATAATATATGATAATCATATCTTCATGGATGTGTGGAGGTAATTCCAGAAGTTTTTATTTCTGCTTTTGTGGTAATTTCAATTATTCTGTATAGCCTTTAGTGATTATTCTTCCCTTCCTTTGTTACACATTTCTGTCATCTTTTGAGACATGCAACATGTGCTGGGCTAAGTTTCACACAGCTCTAAGATGAAACAAGATGTGAAGAAAATTATCTTAAGGCTAAATCAGTATTATTAACGATTTACCTATAGCAAGCCAAAAGTACATGGATTACCTGCTTCTGTTAGTGCCTGTGTTTCTCTCTTGTGGTACACAAATCACCAAATATTATGGGTTATTCAAAGCAGTGTTTGAATGTTGTAACATAAGCATATCTGGCAGAAGTGGGCCACAAAGGAGTAGGATTAGAAGAACAATTGAAGTTTGGAAAATGTGAAAATTCAGTGACTGGACCTGGAAGCTTTAAACTGCTATGATTTACAAAGATTGGTATGAATGTGATTTGGGCTGATGGAATAAACATGGGTCCTCAAGAGTTTAAGTAATATGTGTAGGAGTCTTTGTCCTATTCTGAGTTCTGCAATTCAGTTTGGAAAGCAGTGTTGTTAACTTTTCCCCACAAATCTAATCTGAAATTTAAGTGCATGTTTGTTCATTAGGTTGATTAACAGGATTGAACTTGATTCTGCTTTCATGCATAGTTGTCTGGTGTGTTTTTGGCAAATGTCCTGATGGCAGCACAGTATTGTGGTACATGGTAGATGCTTAAGGGTGAAAAATTGAATAAAGTTATTATTTTGATTAGTTTGAACAATACACCACAACATTTCACAGTATTATTCCCATTTTTTCTCTAATGTTTGAGTAGCAAAGCTTCAATTTTATGGAAACCTGTGATTCTCCTATGTTAGGGCACAACCCCTATATTTTATCTTTGAAATGTACATTCTTTTAATATAACATTCTGACTGTACATTCTTTTAATATAACATTCTGACTGTATATTCTTTTAATGTTTTTTGGGTTAGATTTTAAAAGTTGTTTGAGCACAAAATATAGATGGTCAATCAACTCTTGCTTAACCCTTAATGGCTTTGTTCTGGACTATTTTTGTCTTGTCCTCTCTTAAACTTGTGAAAACTTGTGCATCCACAATGCCCTTTGACAGGACATTAAACATGTCTTCTCCCATCCCTTGAAGCACCTGCTCCTTTTGCTTACTCAACCATTACTCCATTTGATGGCCTCTAGTTTCTTTTTCAGGTGGCATTAGGAAAATGTAATACCCAACATGGTCTCTGGTACTAATGATCTGGTAGACGTCTTACTTTTTATGTAAGAGGTCTACCAGATCATTAGTAAGTAAGTAAGTGATGCGTATTTATTATCATTAGTATCAACTGCAGAAAATACAAATACAGGGCGAGAGCAATCACCATTGCCGTTCTAAGGCACTTTTTGAAATATGGCTGCTTCTCCTCCTCTTCTTTGATTTCTGTTTTGCCTCCCCTGGCAGTATGTTTTATGAGATTAGGTTTTTTAGGTTGAAAGCTGGTGTAGCTAGTAAGTACAAGTATTGAGTCTACCTCAATAAACTGAACCTGTGATAAACTGCAATTCAAGAACTAAGCAGAGAAGTAAAAGTTACACTTAAGTAGTACTCTTCAAGATAGTAAGAGAAATAACTTCTAGTCAAGTGGTAGAGGTGAATATTTTGGATTAAAAAATCCTTAGGGGTGGTGCATGATGATGTGGTACATATTAGTGATGTGCTCTTGGTTCTGAACAGTGCATTTTCAGAACATAATTTATAACAAAGCACTTCAGAATGTGTGCAAACCGAGTGTGACTTGTACTCTGGGGATGGTCTTAACTGAGAATGATTCAGACTTTAGAAAAGTATCTTTGCAGATACTGGTAACTCCTTTGAAATCTGAATGTCTCACTAACAAACTGCCATTTCTTTTGCTTAAGTTATGCAAAACCTTTGTAATTGTGAAGAATGAGCAGAAATAATTAAAAGACAAATTACTAGAAAAAGCTAAAATCATTTATGTTGCGGTACAGTAAATTGGATTTTAGGATTAATGTACATATAAATGTGAAAACTAAAGCACTCTAAATATATTTCTTCTGAACTGATATTTAATGAGTTTTTTAAGTTACCAACTTTCCTTCTTGCTTTAGCAGACATTTTCAAAATCTTTTACAAACTTTTTTGAGGCAAGTTATAGAGAAGTTCTAAAGGATATTTAGCTTGCAGATTTTTGTCAAAAATTTGGGGAAATGGTAGAAGAGGTTAAAATTTTGAAATACTGGTGTTCAATTAAACAGGCTTACTTAGAGTGTACTTATATTCTGCTCAGTAGATGCAATAAACTCTAATTTTAGTAACCAGTTAAAGTAAAGCTATTCCTTTGTGAGGATTAACTAGGACATTTTTATTAACAAAGTATTTTAGAATCTGCTTTCGTGATGCCTCAAAATACTACAGTGCATGCTTTGTTTGGTTAGAGAATATAGTTCATGTAACTTTAGATATGTGGATGCTTAGAAGTTACTTTTCATTGATTCAAGCTGGTGCAGAAACTGTTTTGCAGTAAATGAGGGAAAAACTAAGTTGTACTAACTAAAACTTGATGGTTAAAATGCATCTGTGTTTTTTCAGCTCAGTTGTTGAGCTCTACAACACTCAAAAGCAATATTTGAAAATACATTACTGCATTTGCTTGTTATATGTGCCAGAATTTCTCTGTTGGAAGAACGCTCTGTTGGAAGACAGCACCTTATAGCTTGACACATTTTTTCATTCATGTTGAGCAGTGGATTATGTGAAAGCAGAATAGTTGTTGAGTTTACATAATTAGGAAAAATCTGTTTTGCCTTTTAGAAATGGTTGAACAATTTGATTTGATGAGAAATAATTAAAAATAACACAGTAATGGCATAGTCTTTCTTAGTGGTGAAATTTACAAAAGTTCTTAGTGGTAGTCTCTCAATATATAGCTTCTGTGCATCATCAAGAAATTGTCCTGCCCAATTAATACATCACAGCACTTGCATATTTAATATCTACAACTCATCTTAGATTTCGGGTTATTTTAATCTATGTTTGTAATACCTCTCTGTGAAATGTGTCAATTAAAAGGGGGTGCAGTGGTGTCTTCTGAAAGAAGAGGAAGTCATTCCCCGTATCAGAGCTATGGAAGGGCGTAGAGGACGACCCCCAAATCCAGACAGACAGCACTCCAGAGAGGAGTCAAGGACAAGGCGCCGCAAAGGCCGACCTCCCAATGTTGGAAGCGGTGAATTTCTGGACAATGCTGACACAAAGCTTTTGAGAAAGCTCCAGGCCCAAGGTAAGAACTGTGTTAATATTTTCACAAAGAGAGGGTATCAGTATATAAAGAGTTAATGTTTTTCTTATAGGAGAGTGATTTTTCTCACTAGGATATTAGTATACAGCATTTTGTTTTGGGTATTTGTTACATGCTGTTATTGAAGACTTTTTGAAGATCAGTAAGTAGTGTATCAGTATATAGGTTTTAAAGAAGGAAGTGCATGTGTAAAGACATGTCTAAAAGCTTAGTCTGTAGTTACTGCACAAGAAGCTGACAGTGTTTTCAGGAGTTCAAGCATGCAGGTCCTGGACTTCAGTCCTTTGAAAAGGAAGCTGAATTCAACCTCCAGAAAATCCTTCCTACAGCTGTCTTCTATGAGTGTGTCCATAAACAGTTAATTCAAATTTCGGAAGTGCTATCACAGGGTAGTAGAATGCTTCAGGAAGTTACTTATTAGCATAAGATTGGCTGACTTTAGGTAGATGAAGGAAAAGAGGCATGTGACCCAGGTGAGTGTGCTCCTGCTTCATTGTTAAAAAATTATTACATAATTACATGAGGTGACTTCTAAGGAAAGCTAATTCTATGCTTTCTGAATAAAATGATGATTTAGTAGTTTTGAAACAAATGTTTTCTGCTTTAGAAGAAAGAACAAAATGGTTTTAAAATGAACCAGCATTATTGGTATGATTCTGTCACTTAATAAATAATTTTTTCCTCTGAAACCAGTATTTGTTTTATATGGAAAGTATCTGTGTTCATTTGCACTGTTGACACAGTTACTTATACATGATGTGCCATTAAAGATAGTTCATAGAAAAATTATGTAAATGCCAGTGTGTGTAAAACAAATCCTCTGTTTGCTCTGTCTTTACAACATGCAAATACTGTATCTTTATTGTTGGACAGCACTGTTTTTATGAACTGAATATTTTCTTTTTGTAACAGAAATAGCTAGGCAAGCAGCACAAATAAAGCTATTGAGAAAGCTTCAGAAGCAGGAACAAGCGCGAGCTGCCAAAGAGGCAAAAAAACAACAAGGTAAGTATTACTTGTGCAAGGCTGTGCATGCTAGGGGATTATTTTGAAAAGTGTTTATGAAAAGTTACCTGTCTCTTGCCATGTTCTGCTGATATTGTTTGCTTTTCTTTGTTAGCTATTATGGCAGCTGAAGAAAAGCGAAAGCAGAAGGAGCAGATAAAGATAATGAAGCAACAGGTAAACTATGCAATTGCTAAATAAACTCTTTAAATGATGTTTTCATTATCGTTCAATAAGGTGTTTTTCAAATGTTTAGTAAATTACTAAGTATGCTGATTACAACGTGTACGTTTTAAATCCAGTTTTTTTAAAGAGCACATAGTCTATGTTAGTTAAAATTCTTAACTCCCATTAAATCCACCACCCATGTCCCAAGGTGCCACATCAACACATCTTTCAAATTCCTCTAGGGACAGTGACTCCACTGCTGCCCTGGGCAGCCTGTGCCAAAGCTAGACAACCCTTTCCATGAAGAAATGCTACCTAATATCCAAGTTAAACCTCCCTTGGTACAACGTGAGGCCATTTCCTCTTGTCCTGTCCCCTGTTCCAGGGAGCAGAGCCTGACCCTCACTTGGCTGCACGTGCCTGTCAGGGAGTTTAAGAAAGCGAGAAGTTCCCTCCTGAGCCTCTTTTTTTCCAAGCTGAGCCCCTTTCCTAGCTACATCAGCTGTTCCTGGTGCTCCAGCCCCTTCCCCAGCTCTCTTGCCCTTCTGCTCTGGACATGCTACATCCCCTCAATGTCTGTATATGATCACAGCATCCCAACACTTGGAAAAAGTACTAGTTTTGGTTTGCCTGTAAGTGACATGGGTGACATGGGAAGAAGACAGAGATGCTGCTTGCCCTGTAGAGAGAAAATTCATGCAGCCAAAGCTCAGTTGAAGTTAGAGCTACCAGAAATGCGGGGGACAATGGAAAAACGTTTTTTCAAATATATTAATGGCAATCCTGCTTGTGTTTATAAATTGGGACATGAGTGGCTGAAGAGCAGCTGCAGGAAGGGATCTGGGAGTCCTGGTTGGTGGCAAGTTGGATATCAGTTGGTGGCAAGTTGGAGTCCTGGTTGGTGGCAGTTGGGTGCCCTGGCACCCAGGAGGGACATCTTTGCCCTGGAGGGCATCAGGTCCAGCTTCGCTGGCCAGGCAGGGAGGGGTGTGTCCCACTCTGCTCTGCACTGCGGTGGCCTCACCTTGAGTCCTGGGGAGAATTTTGGGCACCCCAATATGAAAAGGACAGTAAACCATTAGAGGCTATCCATAGCCTCTAAGAAGTCCATGAGGATGGGGATGGGACTGGAGGGAAAGTCTTAAGAGGAGTAGCTGAGGGCACTTGGTTTGTTCAGCCTGGAAAAGAAGAAGCTGAGGGGAGACTCATTGTGGTCATCAACATACTCAGGAGGGGCAGTGGAGAAGCAGCTCCAATCTCTGCTCTCTGTGACCAGTGACAGGACTTGAGGGAACTACTGGAGCTGAGTCAGGAGGTTTAGGCTAGGTATCAGAATAAAGGTTGACCAACCCAGAAGGTGGGCAGGCTCCCCAGAGGAGTGGTCACAGCTCCAGGAGCATTTGGACAATGATCCCAGGCAGAGGGTGGGATTGTAGGGGTGTCTGTGCAGGGCCAGGAGTTGGATCGATGATCCTGATGGGTCCCTCCCAGCTCAGCATACTCTATGATTTTATGACATCTTGAGGTGTTAAAAAAATCAATAAAATATTAAACCCTTTCACATCTTTGAAATCCAGCTATTAAATCCTGACACACTTCTTTTTTTTCTGAGTCGTAAACCAGAACTGGTGTTACTGCAGACTACCTTAAATATCCCCTTAATAGATAACAATTAATTCTTGTTGGTAACTGTTTAAATGTTTCCTTTTTTTTTTTTTTTTTTTTTTTTTTAAAGAAAGTGCTCAGTGTAGTAGATACAGAGCTCGAAGTTGTCACTCTGCCATGTATATGTTACATAGAAAAGGCTGAGAGAGCTGAGACTGTTCAGCCTGGAGAAGAGGAGGCTCAGGAGTATCTTGCTAATATTGCTAAGTACTTGAGGGGAGGTTGCGAAGAGGTGACTTCTCTCAGAAGTACCCAGTGACAGGAGGTTCCTTCTGAACTTTGGGAAAAAGTTTGTCACCAAGATAGCAACTGAGAACTGGAGCAGGTGGCCCACGGAGGCTGTGGAGCCTCCCACATAGATTTTCAACAGCAGCCTGGATGTAGTCCTTGGTAACTGGTTCTAGGTGACCCTTCTGGAGGAGGGAGTTGTGGACAAGGTGACTTCCAGATGTCCCTCCCAGCCTCAGCCACTCTGCTCTTTTGTAGATCGTGACAGTTTCAATGTGTCCACTTCTTAAGGCAACCTATACTTGTTCAAGAAAAGGAGCACACTATGATTTTCAAGCGGTCCTTACATTCTGAGAGGCCCAGGGAGCAAGAATTTCTAAATAGTCAAATACATCAAATCCAGACCTTGTTTGTCATCATCGTATTCCTTCTTAATGGATAACCTGATAAAACTCATTATTTCAATGTGCAGAGTACTTTGTTCTCTGATACAGTTCTTTATTGTGATCCCTGCTGAAGAGTTTGTTCTGTGTAACTCTAGCCTTTATGGAGTTGAGAGTCCTGCATTTTGGCCACAATAACCCCCTGCAACGTTACACGCTGGGGACGGTGTGGCTGGACAGTGCCCAGGCAGAAAGGGACCTGGGGGTACAACAGCCGGCTGAACATGAGCCAGCAGTGTGCCCTGGTGGCCAAGAAGGCCAACGGCATCCTGGCCTGTATCAGGAATAGCATGGCCAGCAGGAGCAGGGAAGTCATTCTGCCTCTGTGCTTGGCACTGGTGAGGGCTCACCTCGAGTGCTGTGCCCAGCTCTGGCCCTCAGTTTAGGAAGGACGTTGAGACGCTCAAGCGCGTCCAGAGGAGGCAGCGAGGCTGGAGAGGGGCTTGGAACACAAAACCCTGTGAGGAATGACTGAGGGAGCTGGGGCTGTTTAGCTTGGAGAAAAGGAGACTCAGAGATGACTATACCACTCTCTACAGCTCCCTGAAAGGTGGCTGTGCTCAGCTGGGGCTGGGCTGTGTCTCCAGGCAGCACTGACAGAACCAGAGGACACAGTCTCAAGCTGCATCAAGGGAAATACAGGTTGAATATTAGCAAGAAGTTTTTTACAGAATGGGTGATAAAGTTCTGGAATGGTCTGCCCGGGGAGGTGGTGGAGTCACCATCCCTGGATATCTTTAAAAACAGACTGGATGAGGCATTCAGTGCTGTGGTTTAGTTGAGGTGTTAGGGCATGGGCTGCATTTGATGATCTTTAAGGTCTCTTCCAACCTAGTGATTCTGTGATTCTGTGAGAGGGTGTAGCACATGCTTTTAACTTTTACACTGTTTTGTTTTAAAGCATAATGGGGGATAATAGAGATTTAAGGTTCATGCTGTGAGCTTCACATGAAAGCTTCATGTGGAAAAAGTTCAGCACTGTCTGAATGAGGCCTCTGTATTAATTTTCTTGATAAGGCTGTATTATGTTGGACTTCTCAGCAGTTTAAGGAGCTGGTAAGATTTGCCTGGGGTTTATTAGACTTCATGTATTAGAGCTCTGTTTGTCAGAAAACTTAGTATGTCTTTCTTATCCGTGATTGTTCTTTTACTGTTAAATATTTTAGATTATCTTTTCTTAGGAGCTTGGTTTTAGTAATTTTTCAATAAAGAATATACATCACTATGTGTTCTCCAGAGAGTAAAATATTAGAGTCATCCCTGTTCTAAGAGTCTCAGGCCAGCTCACAAGAAAACAATGTATTCTGTACAGATAGGCTTTACCGTCACTGTTGGGAAAGAGTCTGCTGTTCCAGAGAAGTTCATTGAGCTCCTTTTCAAGCTTCTGGTCTAGGCCTCCCCCAGCTTGCAGGGGTATTCCATGGTCTGGGTTTTGCTATTGAAACTTTACAGGAAGTCCAGCTAGATGTATGCACTTTTATTCAAAATGGTCCTTTCTAGTCACTGTGGCTCAGTCAGCTCTTTTGAGATAATCTCAATTAATGTGCTAATGAATTTTTAATAGCTAATTTAACAGACAAACCTATGGCACACAGGTAGTGTGAAATGATTCCAGTGTTTGCAATGATTACATTTCTCAATCAATGTAATAAGACTTTGTTCAGATTTTAGGAACTAATTTATGAAGAAGAATATATTAGAATATGGTTGCCCAGCATCCATCTGTGGAGTGCATAACTTGATCATTTTCTTTTCTCCATGATGAAACATGCTTAAATGTGTTGTACTCCCCATGGTTCCCATTCCAATTACTTCTTTTGTTACAGCATGTATGCAATTCCATCACTAAACTACATACTAAAGCTTCCAAAATTAGCATAAATTACCTGAGTGCTTTAAATATCTGGAGAAACTGAAGTGTACTTAGCTGAGCATGTAACCCAGGTTACATGTGGGTGCGTGTTCCTGGCTTACAGAGCATGGGCTTTGGGTTTTGCTGAGCTCAGTTTGCTGTGCTGCCCATGGGACCATAATGGCCTGGAGACCAGGACCGTAATGGCCTGAGAGAGGCTGCAAGAACTGAGGCACAAACAGTGCTTGGACAGAACTTGCTATTTCTTGGTCAGAGAGATCACTTCAAAACATCATGTATTTCATGGCATAGCTCACCCTTCTGTTCATTCCTAACTAGCTTCACCATTGTCAGCTGGAATTTGAACACTCTAGTTTCCTTACTTGGTCATTAATCTGGTCCTCTTGAAGGTGTTAAAAAAATAATAAAAACTTTGACAACTTAAACATGAGCACCCATGCATGACTAGGTGTGGCTTCCTTCAGGGTTATACCAGACATCTAATACTAGTAAAATTTATAAACACATGGGAACAGTTGACTAAAATGGGTGAAACTCAATAACAAAAAAGTATGTATAAACTTTGTCATTTTTGAAATGTAAAAGTATATGTGTAAAAAAGTATAGTATGTAAAGTGTAGTATGTAAAAATATATGTATAAAAAAAAGTATAATTTCCTTTATATATATATTTTTAAAGAAGTAACTTTCTTACCCTTGTAGGAAAAAATTAAGCGAATTCAGCAAATTAGAATGGAGAAAGAACTTCGAGCTCAGCAAATTTTGGAGGTAAAAATAATGGCTCAAATGTAATTTTTCCATTGCCATTTTAAAATGTTGTGTTTTAGTAGTCACACATAGTTAGAAGCATAACTAAATATAGCAACTCTAACAACCTTATTTCCAAAGGCCAGTTCAAGGATGTGTCTTAAATTATTTTTGTTAAAAGATCAACATAAACTGTGATCTGTAATCTTACAAGTATTCACACTTGGGCTCATGATTTTCTATCAGAATAGTCTTGTGTGTACATAAGTTAACAGCAGAGCAATTCCTTTGTTAGAGAAAAAGTTTGCAGTAGTAGGATATTAAAACAATACAATGCTCTGTTCTGTATGAAGTGCAGTGGGTTTAAAAATACTGTGTCAATATTAGAGTATACTCTACAAGTTTGCTAGTGTACTAGCAAAGGTAGATTGCTAGTTTTCAAGTCTCCATTGGCATAAAAATTAATAGCAATCTCTTTGCCATTTCTGTGTGTACTTGCTTTCTTAAAATAGCCAGGTGAAACAGTTTTGAGTGGGACTTTAAATTCTGGTTGAATTTTTTTAAAGTAACTGAAATGTGAATTGATTGATCGTGAAAGCTGCATCAGAGATTTCTTGCAATGTGTGCAATAAGTGATGATGTTCTTAACTTTTAAAGATACATAACTTTGCTTCTAGTCAGATTATTTTCAAGTTGTGATTGTGCTGTTGTGTGACCTGTTTTGCATGCACAGGCAAAAAAGAAAAAGAAGGAAGAAGCCGCAAATGCCAAATTATTGGAAGCGGAAAAACGAATAAAGGTTAGTTTAGAGGAGCTCCAAAACCAAGAACTGTGTTATTGTACATAATGTATGTTGATGCATAAAAGCAATAAATTTGGGAGGCTATTCATTAATATTGAAGCTGTACATAGAGACAGCAAATAATGACATTTATGTATGGCTATAAAAAGGCATGAAGCATATGCAGAGGAGTTTGTGTATGTGTGAAATACACACACAGATATGCAGAGACAGTACATACACACACAGCTATACAGAGACAGTACTTTATGTGCTATTACCATGGTTTGCGTAACAAAATGTTTGTGTAATAACATTATTCACAATATTCTTTTAAGCACACTGTATCGAAAAACGTTTTTTGGCAAGCATAGTCTTTTCTAGCCTGTCATGCATGCAAGACTACAGAACTCTTTTACAAATACTGGAAAATGCAGTGTCTAAATACCGTGTCTATATATATATATATATATAAAAGTACTTCTACTTCTATTGCTGCTTCAGCGTTCTAGTTCTAGGTGTGTTCTAACATGGAACTCCCAAATCACCAGACTTACTGTCACGTGTGCTGTGTATACTTCTCTGTAAGTTAGAATTTAACTCAGATGTGCTGTTTTAGTATGGCAGAACTGTGCAGTTTGGTAAGTGAATTTTCATTGATGTTTTAAAAAAAATACACTTCTGTTCTTCTGTTGAAGGAGAAGGAGATGAGAAGGCAGCAGGCTGTTCTTCTGAAGCACCAGGTTGGTATAAGCTTGGTTGACCAAACAGACAGAAATGCCAATTGTCAGCTACTACTTTTCAGTTGTATGGGGGGGGGGGGGTATCCTCACAATATGCCCTTTTTAAACTTCCGGGTTTGATTCCTGCACAGATTTTCTTTGGCCTTACGATTTTTTGCTTTGCTTTGGTATTGGGGTCTTTTGGGGGATTATAAAGTGGTTTTATGACTTTGTGATTTCTGTTTCATAATGTTGTGCCAACTCTTTCTACCAGGAGTTGGAGAGGCATAGACTAGATATGGTATGGGTATGTTTATTTTTGTACATCTAACACCGCATTGTGATTTGGTTGTGATATGGTTGTCATAGCAATGCATAAAATGTAGCACTGGCTGCTGTCATATTACATACTGCTGCATGGCTTTACAGCACAGTGCATTGCATACATCTGCTTGTCTTGTCTGTTAAGGAAAAAAAGACATGTCTTGAACATGTGTATAAATTGAATGTAGTGATAACTAAATGTGGTTTTTAACCAGGGATCTATGTTACTGATGTCCCAGTAAAAATTTCACTAGTATATAAAATCAGGGATTGATGCAAAATCACTAGGATCGTCACTTGGATGATTTTTGCAAGCCTTTCCCCATTCACTGGGAATTAATCCAGACATTTTAAATACAATTTGAATTAACCTGTTTTAGAAATCAGAGTGATGTCTTTCCCTTGTAAGATACTACATAGGAAAGAGGAAATTAGCTTTCAGTTGGTGGTAAATACATAATGTTATATGTATACAGTGAAATACTAGAATGTAATCCTCGCCTCACCAAATAAGATGATAAAATTCCTATAGCCTTTGCTAGGGCTAAGATTTGCTCTTCAGCTGTTAAGCTGAAGGCAAAACCCCTGTACTTAGTGCCTTAGAATACTGCTTCTTAATGAATTTGAAGCTACTGACATAATTACTGAGGGGACAGGCATCAGTAAATGCGAGTGTTGTTGCATACGTATATGTACCACCACTGGCTTGATTAAAACTGATCTAGAGCTGATAAAATTAATCATGTTAATTTGTTGCTTGGTTAGAAAAATGCTAATATTTGCAATGTTTGAAAAAGACCAGTTTAAAATTTCTGCTGAATTGGCTATTGAAGAAGTAAATTGCAAGTTCTGTCATAGCAGATGTAAGGTAACTGACCTGTTCCAGCCAACCATTATGCTTTTTGTTCTGCCAGCTTATGAAGGAGCATCACAACTGACCATAAGTAAATCTGTATGCTTCTTATTTACACTGTCTCCATGTTCATTGCTTTACCTTTTTGCTTTTGATTGTTCTTGTATTTGCTTTCTAAACCTGAACTAAAACATGCACAGACTTGGCCATTCTTGTCCTATATTTAGTATTTACTGTGACTTGTCTATTAATGCTAAATTTGTTACTCTGCTTTTTTACTGATTTGAAAATGTGGTTTAGTTTTGTTCTAATATTACCCGCTTCAATAGGAACGAGAACGGAGAAGACAGCATATGATGCTTATGAAAGCCATGGAAGCACGTAAAAAAGCAGAAGTGAGTATTAACTCTGAAAGATTGAACTTTTCATGGTCTCGTTCTGCAGTCATCTGTAGAAGAGCAATGTCTTTTTACGTTGTGTATAATTTGATTTGTGTACATTGCAGCAGTAAGACAAGAAGCGTTAGGCACAAATTGAAATACAGGAAATTCTGTTCAAACTTAAAAAAATTCTTTTACTTGGAGTAAGGTGGTTTAACATTGGAACAGATTGCCCAGTTTTGAGAGTTCTGGATGTTTTTGAGAGGAAACATAAGTAAAATACAAAAAACCCACCATTACTTATTTACTTTTTGTTTTACATTTATGTATTTCTATATCCTGAGCCTTTTTTTATGTCCCTATCCCAAAACTTTTGTAAATAAAGTGCAGATAATGAAGATATTGAAATAAGATAACCATCGTTTTAGCAGGTAGTTGTTAAGGAAATTGTTAAAACTTCTCTCTAGGATGCATTTGCAAATTTCAATAAAAGCAACTGACCAAACCCAAGAAAAACTGAATAATACTTCACTATAAGAAATAGAGGAAGATGACACCCCAAGCACCCATTCCACTGTTGGAAATCAGGATACCAGGCTAAATGGTCTTTTAGTCTGATCCAGTGGTGTAATTATATTCTTGCTCTAATAGACATAAAACAGTGTTTATTTCAGCCAGTAGAAGTAATGTTTAAATAGATTTATGAAACATAGTGCAGTTAAAGTTTTTGGTTTTAATCATAACTGTAAATTACTGTGTGGCCACATAAATATCCATATATACATCTCTTGTTTTCTTCTGTTGTAGAGTGTTTTGAATTGGCAAAAACAAGTTGTAAGCAATGCCGGTTGACCTTGGGACATTGATATAGGCTAAGATAAAAGGCAATAAACCATTTTCAAAAAGCAAATCAGAGGGCATCAAGTTAGGGATTTTGTGTGCTGCTTTAGTGTATTGAGATTTTTCCATACAAGATGTCACTTATGAACTCAGTGTAGATAAAGAGGGCCTGCATTGGCAGTACAGAGGATGCTTACACAGCTGTAGAGCAGCAAGCAGGTGGGCACGTGGGTAGTTCTGAATGTCAATGCATTTTTTTTCTGCCAGTGTAAATTTACTGGTCCAAATATGTTCTTTGTGTGTAATGTGAAACTCAGTCTTGCATAAAATCCACTAAAGATGGTAGTAGTAGAAGTCTTGATCTCTGTGCACTCACAGTGGTTATCCAAAAGTGTCACTAGTGGTCTGGTAATACTCCATAGAGAATCAAAAGGAAGAATAAAAAGTCATGGAGCCTGCCAGAACTCCGCAGAGAAGTCAGTAGTTGTTACTGATGTACAAATGCAGCTGAGCCCTGACTTAGTATTGCCCATACTCTCATTGTTGCAAAATATGGTGGTAGTAAATGGAAGAGACTAGAGTGACCTCTTAAACTAACGGAATAGTAGGGAGTGGTTCTGAGTAATGGGAGGCATCTTGGCTTGGGTCTTTAGCCATTCTGTGTCCACAGGAGAAAAGCACATGCAACATCTTCAATTTTGTATTGTATCAGGTTCTTGAGTGGAGGCACACACACATATGTGTGTTTGTTTATATGCACAGTTCTGTGCTCTGAACAGATGGTGCTGATGTGTGGCAGATTCCATTCATTTTACACTTGATATTGGTTACACAGAGGTGTGTGGGCAGTTGTGTCATCAGGACAGTGGGCTGGCAGCAGAACCCCTGGCTCTGGGGATGGCAAAGGCTGTGGGAGCTCTAGGTTCATGGTCAGTCTTGGCATGCTACAGAGTTGGTGTAGTATTGGTGTGACTCCACTGTGAAGGATGTTGAAGAGACAATAGGTGCTTGGCTTCTCACTTGATGATGCATATGTTCTTGTTGTGCATATTAGACATAAAGGACAACATGTTCAGTTTCAGGTTGCATGCAAAGTGTATGGTAATTCAAGGCCAGGAGCTACCTGTGTTTGAAAAGATCAGTTGTGTTTTATAAGGTATTCATATCTAGTTTATGTATTATGGGACTTTTAAAGCCATGTATTGTTCAGAGAGGTTTCTTGAATGGTCTTTGCTGTAGCAGGTGCAGATCAACGATACTGGGGTGTAAGCAGAGCCTTTAAAATCAGGCACCTTGCATGGCAATACTTTGCCATATTTTCACTCAGTCATCTTTCTTAAATGGTACTTCAAAGAGTTTTTCTTTGCAAACATACTTAAAACCTGTGTCTGTGTGGACAGGAGAGAAAAAAGTGAATCTTAGATTGCTTTACAAATCCAGTGATTTTGTTCTAGTTTTCCCCTTCCCTTTACTTAATTGCAGGTTCCTTAATTGATGTGGCAATTATTAAGGTTACAGAACTAGTGCTTTTCAAATTCTTAAATTGTTCCTTTGTAAGTTTAATATGTGGGGTTTGTTTTTTTCCTTTTTAATTCTCTTAAGGAAAAAGAGCGGCTAAAGCAAGAGAAACGAGATGAAAAAAGATTAAATAAGGAACGTAAACTGGAACAGCGAAGATTGGAATTAGAAATGGCAAAGGAGCTAAAGAAGCCTAATGAAGATATGTGCTTAGCAGACCAGAAGGTAATCACAAGAACATAGACTTACTTTCTTGCTTCTTGTTTGTGTATTTCATAATTCTGTCAGTAACTTTCTCCTTGCAGCCACACTCAAAGCATTCAAGTTTAAATTGAGGTAATTAGAGAGCTATTTGAAATATATACAAATCCAAGATACTAGAACACTACACAGTAGCACATGTTCAGTTAATTAAAAGCTTTTTGTTTAAAAGAGGCCTGCTTCCCAAAAAGCATGATTGCTTAAAAAAAATCTTTACTCAAGTTTTTTTACATCAGGAATGTGTATCATGTCTCAGTACACAGGCATTGTATCATCATCTAGAGAACTCCTACAGTCTGTTGCTCAAAAAGAATTACTCTCCCAGTCTTCTGAGTTCTTAGTTCTTGTCCGTAAACACTTGATGAAGGTTGGGTTCGAAGTCTGTACCAGAGAAATACCTTCCCATTTTCCCCTAAATAATTTTACATCACCTTTTACAGTAATTTGGCTCAGAATAGATCCTTACAGTGTCTCCTGGCCAAAAAGGAAGTATTTCTTAATCTCTTGCCTCCTATAATTTGTGAAAATTTAAATGTGTTTCAGCATCAAAAGGACAAGGGGTGCAGGGTACGCCTTGGAAGGAGGGTTGCTGCCTATTTCGTCCAGCATTGTCATGCTGTAGGTCAGAAGGAAGTGTCAATCAATTCTCCCAGCCGTTANAAAAAAAAAAAAAATTTTTGAAATATGCTATTGAATCTTTCACTTGTTTCTTTGCTTTCCAGCCTTTCCCAGAGCTGCCTCGCATCCCAGGCCTTGTTCTTGATGGAAGCACGTTTTCAGATTGTCTCATGGTAGTGCAGTTCCTGCGTAACTTCGGTAAAGTTCTTGGCTTTGATGTGACCATAGATGTTCCCTCCCTGAGTGTTCTTCAAGAGGGTTTGCTCAACATAGGGGACAGCATGGGAGAAGTACAGGACTTGCTTGTGAAACTTGTCTCTGCAGCTGTGTGCGATCCTGGACTTGGTACAGGATACAAGGTAAAAACTAAAAATCCATACATATGAATGCATTCGTCATACTGCATCTCTGACACCTCTCTCATATGGATTTCCTTTGTCTTTCCTAATTCTTTTCTTCAGTGTCACGGTTCTAATGTTACTCCAAAAATTTGTGTCCCATCAGCCTTCCCATTTTCCAGACATGATAAATTTCTGTGCATTTTCTCTTCACACAAACACATCCCATTTTCATTTGGACCTTTTGTAGGGCACTGTCACATCTGTGGCCATGTCTTTTAACTCCTTTCTGTCCATTCCTTTGCATTCTTATCCTCATGTTATGTTCTCAGTGTATCTTGCTATTTCTTTCTAAGGTCTGCTGTCTAGATCTCTGCATCAAAACCCCAATTCATTCATGACTCTCTTTCTTACTGGCCTTCTTTTTCAAGTCAATACAGCTTTTTTCCACTCTAGAGCTCTTCATGGTATCATTGTACACAGCAGTATTCATCAATTTTCAGTTGGACCATGCCTTTTTACATGTAATCCATTTAATTATTGCTAATATTATCTCTGTTTTTAAAAACTTAGAGGTGAAAACATTCTAATTTGTTACTGTATTTAAGATTTACATTTGAGTAGTCTCAAAGAATAATCATGTTTGATGTCCTTATGTAAAAATGCAAAGAAAGCTGTGCCATCTTCTATGAACAGTAATATGGCTTACAAAGGAAAATGGTGGTTTTAAAGCATGATTGTTTGAAAAGTCTTTATTCTTTTTAGGCTAAAACTATTCTTGGGGAACACTTACTGAACGTTGGTATCAATCGAGATAATGTGTCTGAGATTCTGCAGATTTTCATGGAGGCTCATTGTGGGCAGACAGAGCTGACAGAGAGCTTGAAGACAAAAGCTTTTCAAGCACATTCTCCAGCTCAGAAAGCATCAGTACTTGCTTTTCTGGTCAATGAGTTAGCATGCAGCAAAAGTGTAGTAAGGTAAGACTTCTCCCAAACAGGTGTGTGAAAATAAAATTATAAAAAACGTTGTAGTTCAGAAAAACTGTGTATTCACTGTATTCTGTTACAGGAGGACTACTTATGTTCTTCTTACAATGAAAGCTGAAATTGGTTGAGTTACTGCTTCTTACCTTTATGTACTGTTGATATGATGGAAGAATATAATTTTTCCATGTTTGATCTGTAATTTTGTTTTCAAAGCTTGAAACAAAATTTCTCCAGCAATTTTTGGAATAAAAAATGAGGTTGATTGCCAAGAAACTTACTAGGTATTCCAGGGAATAATTTAGAAGTGTTGTTCAAGGCGTCTGCAGTACACTATTTTACCTTTTTTCCTTTTGTTTTTGACGATGTTTTGAAGATGTATCTTTAAGTAGGGTCTTAAGGTGAGGTGGCAAGCTTGATGTATCATCATAGTAATTCAAGAAGGTGTATGTTGCATTTGTGGTCAGTAGTGTATAGCATTTCATAATTTTAAATCCCCCCCTATGTTCAGCAACTTGTCAAAACTCACCAATGTGCAATAAAAAGTTAGGAAATGCCATTTTCTGGGATGGCTGTTCTTCCACAGACTGACTGTCTATGGTAAAGTGTTTCATAACCTAATTGAGTGCTGCTTTGTTTCTTGGTATATTGTGCTGGGTTTGGTACACTGTGCTGCAAAAGTTAATCAGGGTTGAGTAAGGTAGGAATGGAAGAGATGCTTCAGGTTTTCCGAAGTTGAAAAATAGCAGAAGTGGGCAGTGCAAGTGCTGTGCATCAACTGTTCAAGAAAGTTCATGTGTATCAGTCAAATTCATCATAGAAAGAAACTTCTTCTTGTTGCAGATAACTGTTAAGTCCTATTTGTAGAAATGATCACTTAGAACTTGAGTTTCTATAATTTGATCACAGAAACAACTGTAATCTGCTGAATTTCTGGGGCCGGGATGTCTCGGGCAGACGGTGACTGCACCGAAGCCCTCTTTTTGGTTCTTCAGTTTCTGCAGTGAAAAGTGAATGTTGGATTGTAGATCCCAGGGATCCTAGGCAGAATACTTCAGATGTACCAGTGGTAACTGTTTTTTCAGCACAGGGCTACGTGCTTTGTGGCAAAGATATTTGGAGGCTTGACACTGAACTAGAGCTATGAAAAGAAATGTTGCATGCCATGCTTCTTGTGGAAAGAAAGCTGAGGTGATATTGGGGATAATGACTGACATAGGTACAGCAGTGCTACATTGGCATTCCTAGTATTGTGATTTCCTAGCTTTAAAGTGATTTATTTTGAATTTTAACGATTTCTCAAAAGACAGTTATTTGAGTGAAAAGTGTCTATACATAAATGTCTATCAGAAAAAATATACGTAAGTTCACAGTTAATGGAATATTTTCATCTTTGACAGTGAAATTGATAAAAACATTGATTATATGTCAAACTTAAGGAGAGATAAATGGATGGTTGAAGGCAAACTTCGGAAGTAAGTTTAATTTCCTTAAATTTTCCTACAATATTTTGCTTTTTTGCCTTTGTTCACATACACTGCTATATAGGGAATTGGTTCTAAGCACAGAATCAGCTGATGAAGTTATAGGTGTACCAAGACATTAGTAATCAAACTGCTTAATTAAGACAGATGTGGATTTAGGGTGTTGCAACACCAGTCTTTTACAGTCTATTAAAGATGCATGAGATTCAGAGGGTTAGTGTCGCTCAGAATTGGAGCAAAGTCAAGTCTAATTTTGTATTCTTTGGAGGAAACAAAAAACTTTTTAATTGGTATATTAAAGGAGCCATAAAATTGCTATTGACATAATCAAAGTTTATTTGAACCTACCATAATTCCCAGTGTTCATTCTGAAAGGCATTTTAAGACAATGTGATTTTCATACAACAATCGTCAATTGAATTTTGCTAATTTATGTTATCTTAGTGTTTCTCATCTGTCAATGTCACGTTGTTCCCTATAGCTAGGGATCATATGTAGAATGCAAGCTTTGAGATATTTTTTATATTTCTTATGTTTCTGTTTAAGGTAAAATTGGAACTTCTTAAGGGTTGTCAGTTTCATATTCACTGTTCTCCCATCCTACAAGACAAAATTCCATACAGCAACCATACTGGCTCCAACTATCAGGAAGCTGGAAGGCATAAAGTTAATGAATCACAGGGGGTAAAAATGCATAGCCAGACTCTGTTTTTCTTTTTCTTTGTCATCTTTACTTCTTGCTAGGAACGGTAAATCCTTTCTTAGTCCTTGCTTTAGGTACTTTCATTTCTAATCTTTATGTCTCCATTTTTTCCCTTTAATGTACCTCAGAAGGAAGAAGGAAAGAAGTAAAGAAGAAGGACAAGAGGGAGGTAGAGGAAAAAATTAGACCAATAAAAGGACATTCTCTACTAATACTACAAATCCCAGTCTGCACAGAGTCAATGTATTTTAACCTTTAGGATAACCCAGTAACTTTCTTCCTGTCTTTATCTGTGTCCCCTCTATGGGATATGGTTTAAGAAGTGTTTATGAAGTTATGATGTAGCCAACTTACTATTAGCAAAATAGGACCCTTCCCTGTCCTAGTCTTCTTAGGGCCTGCTTAGTCTTTCTCTCCCTCCATCAAACTGTAAGTACTTGTAGATGTAGGATCTTCCCTTTTTCTTACAATCTCTCATTTCTTCCCTGTCAAGTAGTGAGCATCATACTCTGAAGTCCCAAGCTCCTCCTCCTTGCTACAATAATTTTTCCATTTCTTGGGTTTTTTTCCCTCATGTGTGGATTTTGGGTTCCAGTAGTTCTCTCCTTATTTTTGAGTGCAAGTATTGCAGCAGAGCTCAGAAATGCTGTTCTTCTGCTTCTTTGAATTCAATGAGCTTGATTAATCTCTCTCAATCTTTGATTCAAAATTTTTGAGTTTTCCACTTTTTCTGATGAATTCCAAGAAGGTTCTAGAAGAGCCTTCTTCAATCAATTTTAAACAATATTTTCTTCTTTATTATATCAATTGTGTTTTCCATAAACCCTTGCAACTGTTCTGGGGCTTCTCTGAAATTAAATCTGTACACTTCAGTCTTCTTTTTGCTATTTTTTTCTGCTTCCAGACTTCATTCTTACATGTTGTCTTCCCCATCCATTCACATCTTGGTCTAATTTTTAAGTGTCCCAGTCCCAAACAGTTTTGCATGGCAATAACTGGTTAGTTGAGTACGCGCTGTGTGATCAAGAGCTGTGGCCTCTTTTCACGTGCCTACAGACGTTTAGGTGCCCCTCAGCACGTGCCCCTCCTGCGGGAAGTGTGTAGGGGATGAATAATGGAGGCTGAGGAATGGATTTATTTAATCTCAGCCTGGTTGGCCAGTGTTTGCTGTCATTAATCTTCAAACCACTGAGTCCAGGTTGGCTACAGGTATATCCAAGGGGGATGAGAAAAGATTCTATCTGCATCATATATGTTCGATGAAGGATTTTTTTTTTTGTGTTTATGTTCTCATTTTTTAACATAAGCTTCTCAGCTGGGGAGGAGGGCAAAAATAAATGCAAAAGCCTGTGCTTGACAGATGCAAATAAGCGACAGTAAAATCCCAGGTTGGAAAACAGAATAATTGTATTTTGTTTTAAGGGATGCTTTCCTTCCCACCCCTTTCTTCACTCTTCCCTCCTTTTCTCCTCCTTCCCTCAAGGGTCTTAATAAGTGTAATATAGATGGTTGGAAATTGGAGTTCTGAACTGCCTGGACTGTTTCTGCTTAGCTGATCATCAGTGAGAGGTTGCATCTAATTCCTTCTCTATCACATTTTGGTGTGAATCTTAGTACTAATCCCATTTTTGTAAAGGCACCTATCTCATATGATCAAGTCATCTTTCTTTATGCTTTCTTTGTGACAGCTGTGGTCAAACTCTCACCTGAGATGATTCTGTGATTTTTTTTTTTTTAACTAGATAATCAAAGTCTCAGCATCTCCTTTTCTATTACATGTCTTCTCTTTGGCATCTCTTTTGTAGCCAGATCAACATAAAACAGAATAAAAATGAAATATTGCCTCTTAAAGAATTAGGTAATAATAATTTGGTTTAATAATTTGGTTATTATAATAATTCGTTTTAAGGACTTAAAACAAGTTTTTCAGTGCAACAGTGTTCTTTTCTCATACCAGTGTTGTGGTATGCTCTGTGTAAGTAATTTCTGTTGAATGAAACCATTTCAACTCTAAATGATGATGGTATATGAAAAGCAGCATCACTAAGGGGAGGAATTACACCCTGAGTTTAAGTAAGAGATGCTAATGCTTATTTGCCAAACTTCAATTTTTTGAGTTGCAAGGTGAAGTAGGTTAAAAGTACAATGTTCAGAGTTTCTTAGCCTTGGTACTACCTATACTTGCATGCAAAAATTATGGGGAAGGCATGAACACTTAAGTCAGAAGGTGAATTTTCCTTCTGTGATCTACTAAGCATTATAGATCAGATTAGAGCAGGCTTAAGTCAACCATCTGATTCTCTGATGGGCCACCCACTCTTTTTATAGGTCAGTAGACTTTATGATTCTCTCAGCAGTTGCAGATGCAGGTTTGGTCCATACCTGAAAGTGAGAAAGACAGGACAGTTTCCAAAGTGAGGGTTTTCTTCTCTCAGTGAGCCATATGTGTACGTAGCAGCAATAAAATCATGCTGCTTCTTGAAAAAACTGAATATTTTAAAAGTTATGCTGGCATTGGTTTCTGCTTCTGCACTACTTTGAGTAGGGATTGCTGCCTTCTTCTGCTTGTGGTGCTATCAAAGAAGAGCATCTTTGGTTCATTTGCATGCTTGATAATTGGCAGTATCGTGCAAGCTTCCTTTAGTGCTTGACAACATTACATCTTTATTTTTGCTTTCAGGAAAAGTAGCCTTTTTTGTTTCTTCTGATTCCCTTTAGGTATATGAAAGAGGTTGGACATGGAACATGCACTTAACAGCTTTATTACTGAGTTTTCTTCAAGATTATCTTACTGTATGTAAATTGTCTCTAAAATCATCCAGTGCTGCAGCAGACAATCAGTCATTAACTAGTGATTTTGGTAGTTAATTCCTGTGTATTGGCAGGAATTTCCAGTCTACACGAAGAGGCTTGAAGTTATCCTTGTAAAAAGGAAATTCATTTTCTAAAAAACTTAATCAATAGCCTGAGTGGTATTGATGCACAATGAGGGGTTTTGCACCATACCTGAAAATGTTATTTGCTTCCAAATTCACTGAAAGGCCTGAGATTTTTTTTTAACGTATTTTAAATCACTAAAACAAGTAAACATTCACTTGATATGGAAAAAATAAATGTATAAAACTTTATAAATTCTCCATTGGATTAACTAGTGCATAAAACCCCAACCCAAAACAATAGCAATAACAAAACCACACCAAGAAACCAAAGCCCAGCAGTTTTCAAGTCCCCTTGATGATTTCTTGGCTAACAGTCTTTTTCTAAAAAAAGTGCTGCTCCCAGTTGAACAGTGACACCTTCATTGCAGTCTGTGCTGTTGAGAACTGGCTCTGGTTATCAGTCTTTTAGAAGGCTGGTCCATTTGTCAGTATTCCCTGGAACCAGTACTTGGACAGCACTCATTGTACTTGTAGCCACTTGCTGTATGGAATGTTGTTCTGTAGGATGGGAAGAGAGAGGAGTACGACAAGGAAAAATTACGTCCTGGTAATTGTGTTTGTCGTTACCGTTCTGCTTTTCCCATCCTACCTTCTTCAGTCATCTCTTTAAAAATCTTTGTCTTTTCTACACGTTTATGAATCTCTTCTAAGTCAGTTGCGTTTTTGGTCTGCGTGATAAGTGACTGGTTCAGCCTGGCTATATACACCTCCTGTGGTTCAGCATGTTTGCCTGCAAGCTCCCTGATAGGTGGAACTGTAATTTTTGCTGTGTGGAATCTTGTCTTATAGGGGTTTTATAGAAGAAGGAGGTCTACTACAACCATAATAACTGGTATGTAAGTTTCCCTTTTCTTTCATAAAAGGAAAAATGATGGTTTGAGTAATCTTTAGTAGTTAAGGTAACTAAAATTCCCCAGGAAAAAATGTGTACCTTAGAATAAAAAATTCAGCTAAAGGACTGAAGTAAAATAATATTTAAAGATCATAAAAATCTTGAAAAAAAAAAAAAAGGAGCCTTGCTGTTGCCATGCAATTTATATAATTTCATACTTCCAAGTGAGGATTTTTGCCTTTTCCTCCCTGGCTCAGACACAGGTATTTTGTCATCATATTCTTAAATGCCTTAAATAAAGAAGTTGAAATGGTTCTTTCTTCTATATTGTCTTTCCTGACTTCTCAAAATCCCTCCTGTGTTTCATTTCTTCTGAACAGTTACACAGTAAAATTGACCTGGGAGAAACAAAGTCTATTCAGAACGGAGCCACAAGTAGTAAGGGTTTTATAACCTCAGTTTTTCTTGTTGACCAGTGACAATAAATATTGAGAAAACACAGTGTCATGATAGATCAGAATCTCTAATTTAAATTTGAAATGTATGATTTTCTTTCAGTCTCATAGGAAGAGAGGTATGCTTATGCTACAACCATAATCCATCATTTTACCCTTTCTCATGTGTTCCAAGGCTTAGAATCATTCATGCCAAGAAAACTGGTAAAAGAGATGCTGTGGGGAGTGGGGACGGAGGTGAGGAACCCCATTCCTTGGAGACACCTGCACCCGGCCGCAAGCGCCGGCGGAAGGGAGGGGACAGTGACTACGACGACGATGATGATGATGACAGCGATGATCAGGCAGATGAGGATGATGAGGATGAAGAGGACAAAGATGATAAAAAAGGAAAAAAATCAGAAGTTTGTGAAGATGAGGTGGGGAATTGTCAGTATAGTGAAACTATATTTGCAAATAAGCTAAAACTTGTTTTCTTCCTGTTTTTCTGCAATATGGCACTGTTTCCCAAAAATGTTACCATAAAAAGGAGGGAAAAATAACTTACCTCCAATGTATTTTAATTTTTATTAGTTTTTATTATTTTGTTAACTAAAAAACGAACAATGCAGTTACGTTTAACATTCTCTGTTTTGAAGCTTGAGTGATCTTCTTGTGCATTTTTTTCACAACTTCGCCCACGTAGTCACTGCCTGACTTTATTTGATCACAACATGATAAAATTTGTTTGTTAGTGTTGGATACAATACAGGAAGTATCAGTGAAAGATTTTTACCTTGTTGAGCTGGTTTTTAATGGAAATGCACAGGCTTCCACTGGATGGAACCTGATACAAGGCACTAGCAGTAGAAAATACTATGTTTTAAAGCACTTGATGCTGCACTGGGTGTTTTCTGTTTGCCAGAAAATGATCCATTCATGCAAGGTTCGAAGATTTTTAAGACTGCTTGAACAATGCATGTATCCAATATATGTGAACTCAGATGTATGCGTACACCCTTAATTAGAAACCCAGCTAATTTCTAGTGTAGGAATAGCCTTTGTGCTGGTAATGTGGATTTATTTCAAGTACTAGAATTTGTATGAATTTAAGAGAATACCTTAGAGAAACAGCCCAAAGTTCTTAAAAATAATTCAGAATTTAAAAAAGAGTAATATTTAAGTTTCTAATCTCAAGTCCATCCCTTAATCCTTTTCTCTCTTGTACAATCTCCTATGTGTATGCACTGGGCATTTCATAGACAAGATTCCAGTAATTGTACAGAAATTCATTTTCTCATCTACCAGAAGTTCCATTGCATTAGTATTCTATGTAGTATTTCAGGTGGCTTTACTGTGGTACACTTTTACGAAGCCAAGAAATACAGGACTTGTATCTTACGGTGGGGATGATTTTGGCCATATTCTTTTGGAAACTTGCTACTATCTCCAAAGATCTTCTTCAACTACATTAAAACTCTTGTTGTGGAAAATGCTCTTTAATTTTTAAACAGGCAATAAGAAGGCGACCACAGACTTAATCATGAGTGCATTCCTCTTCAAAAATCAGCAGGATCGATGCTGTAGCTTTTATAGCAGTTATAATTTATAGTGGCTCTACAATTTCATGTAGACATTGAAATAAAATGCAAATGTGGACTGACCAAAGACTTACCAATAGGATTTTAAGAGATGACATTATTTCATGCATGAGAAACACTTAGAATTATTTTGACTATCTAAAAAGCTTCATAGAAATTAAGATTAAATTCTATAGCGTAGTGTTATGTAACACAACACTATGTATGCACAAACTGAGTTACTTTCAGTTTTCAGCAAATATGTGCTTTTTCCATTGTCCACGTCTGGGGTGGTTTCAAAAGATCCAAGGTGTGTCCTCTTTTCAGTTGTGTTGTTGCTAGTGAAATATATTGCACAAGCACACAATTTGAACTTATTTTTTCTTTTTAATATTTTCCTCTCATTTTCTGTTACATCTTTTTCCTGTAATAATGATAAAACATAGTTGTATGATTTTATCCTTAAATAAACGTGATGTGACATGTATATTTGGTGATTATAGGATGATGGGGATCAGACAGCAAGTGTTGAAGAATTAGAGAAGCAGATTGAAAAACTGACAAAGGTAAGAGATCATTACTATTTTTTCTACTACAAATGTGATCACTGGGTGTTATGAGTTAGTATATTAAACATAAATTTCAGTGCTCCAAGTTAATATAAATTGAAATAAGCATCTACTCTTGTTTTGTGAAAGTATGAATAATTTGTGATACCTGAACTCTGAATTTAGTCCAGTGGCACTAAGTAGAGGTTACTCAAAAGGCAGTTGATACTAATAGTTCATAATATATTTGCACTTCAGAGAATAATGTAATTTTTATCCAGATCTACTTCACATATTCCTGTTTGTTGATCTTAGAAAGTATTGACAAATTTTGTATATGAGAAGCAGTGGCTTCAGTTATACAATGGATTGTTGTTCTCATGCCCTCCTTTCCATGCTGATTTCTGCCATTGTACTCTAAGCCAATACAGAACTGTCTGGGTTTCACATTTTGAAAGAAGCAGCCATAGACTAGGAAGAGAAGTATAAAAGAGAAAGATGTAATGCTGTAATTAGGGGTACTCATGGCCCATGTTTTTATTGTTCCTATTAGAAAATGTGTCATTTAAGACTTTGTGTGTTGGTTTCTCTCATGTTCCAAATTGCAGTAAATTAGCAGTCCAGGAGTCCACCTGACTCCCATCAGTGTCAATTTAGCAGAGCAAGAACTGAATAAACTGACTGAAATTCTTGTTGGCCCCCCTCAAAGAGCTGTGTTATGTTCAAAGACAGAGTTTATTTTTGTGTATTGTTGTTGTCATTCTTTTATGAACAGTTAAAATATTTCACTAGTCTCCCATCAAGAGTTGCATTATCTGCATTGTCTTCAGGGCTGTTAACCACTTGCTGATGCTGTGTAATCAGGACTTCAGTAACAGGACTTCAGCTGTTCTCGTGCAGTGATATCTTTCTTTAATCCACTGCTTTTTGAGAGGCAGGTATAAAAAGGTACACCATTATAGTGTATTTTTAGAGGACAACTGATAAACCTAGGCTGAGCCAGGGAGTGCTTTAATTGATATTTTTTTAAAGGAAGCTTTGTAAGTAAAATCATCAAGGCAGCGATTGTGAGTAGAATATCACAACACACAGACACACCACTATACTGAATCTCTGAGAGGACCTCCTTGTCTGACCCTTGAACTTCTGTTCAGTGTGGTAGCCAGATGTTTTCTGTAATAATGAGATACTTTTTTTCCCCCCACTGATTTATAATGCTCTCCCTTTTTAAAATAGCAACAAAGCCAGTACAGAAAGAAGTTATTTGAAGCTTCGCACTGTTTGCGTTCAATGATGTTTGGCCAGGACCGTTACAGGCGCCGGTACTGGATCCTGCCCCAGTGTGGTGGTATTTTTGTAGAAGGCATGGAAAGTGGTGAAGGTAAGAGCCATAAAAGAGTGGTGGCACACAAGGCCAAGACATGCTGCCCATCTCTGGAGGCGCTGGCTTTGCGCAGCAAGGTCTTCACCTCAACCAGATGCCCTCAGGCTTCTGTCAATAGAGCTCTCCCCTTATGTGTTTCTCTGGTATCTCTTACTGGTTATGAAAGATCAGGTAATACCTTTCAAAACGAGGATTGGTATTTTAGGAGTTTTCAGTTGTTATACTTCTATATGTTCTGCTTTTACCTACCTGCAAAGTTTCTTTACTCTGAACTATTTCACCTTTCCCTATGGCAGTGATCTCTGTGGGTGAAAATTAGGAGGACAATAGAATGCAGAAAAGTTTTCATCCTCAGATTTTCTGCAAATGCACAGACACTATTCTGTGCATGAAGATATGATAGATGTCTGCAAAAATATAACAGTTACTTTCATGCAGTGAAGTACCTTGTTTTCTAATCAACCACATGATGTAGTGATTGTATTTTACCAATTGATGTTTCTTTAACTGGCAATTGCTGAAATCATTTTGCTGAAACTAAAATGTAATTTTGGGGTTATGACAGTTGTATATTAACTGTGGTTGAATTTTTCACACACTTTTAGTTAGATACATGCAGAAATTATGTATTAATCTGACTTTTTTGTTGGTATTAGAATTTTTAAACATAAACCTTCATTTTGGCCACAGGGAAATCTTTTCTAATTTTCATACAGATGAACCAAAACCTCATTTCTCTCACATTTTTTTCCTTCAAAAAATAACAAGAAAAAATCTGAAGCACATCAGAATTGCATGATCTCATGAGAATTGCATCTTTCTAGAGAGCTGTTTAATTAACTGTAACATTACAGCATAGCAGGAAATTTGAGCCTGGTTTGGGGTCCAAAAATAAGCCCTAGAACTTCCCCTAAATGTGGTCTTGATCATCAAGTTCTCTTCCGAAAATGGGTAGCATAAAAAGTACTTCCCTCTCTGTCTCTTGCTCCACATTAAGTTATGCTCTGTGTTAGGAGCGGTTTTGCACAAGTAGCTGCATACAGAATGTGCTGCTTGCATTTCTGTGGTTTGCCGTATTTCATTATATTTTAACCAGATGAATTCCCAAACACTTTGGAAATAGTACACAAAGAAAATAGTTTACATATACTTACCTGTCTTAAAATAGTATAAAAAAACACATACAAACCAACCCACACAAAAGTTTTAACCAAGAACCGTAGGGCAAACCTCTGGTTTTCAATGTTGTCTTAATGAAAGTTTAATCTCCCTGAAAAGGAAAACAGATGTATTCTTAAATTCTCACCTACCTCCTCTTCCCCTCAGCTCTTAGTTTGCCCTCTTTATGTAAATGCTATAGTTTATCTATTTCTAATTCCTTAACCCTAAACCTTGGAAATAGGAGACATAAAGTGTTGAATGATCTGTCCATTTAAATAAAACTTCTCTATCCCTTTTGTGTAGTCATTTTCATGTTTATGCTGATACTTAAATTGTTTATATCTTGATACAGGCCATAACTGTGAACACATTTTGGAGTTTTAATAGGAGGGGATGTACTTTCTTTGTAGAAATTACAATTTTTCAGGAGCAAGTAAATATTTGTAGATGTGCTTGCAATGAACTGTAAGCCATGTGTTTATTTGTGACTGCAGTGTCTGATGAATATAAAATAAGGAATTGGTTTTTCTACCTCCTTCCCCTTATGCTAACAGTTCTCTATTTAAAAGCATTTTATGCTTTTAAAGACTTTTTGTCTGAATTAGCAGTCAGTATAAGGGTAGAATAGAAATGGTTAAGAAAGACTAGTAGTGCAAAGAAGAGAAAAAAAAAGTCTTTTCCTTTCATAAAAGCTAGATCTTCAGATCTTTTGCACCTCCTATGTTTGAAGAAACTTGGTTTTTTTTTTAATCAGCTTCTGCTTGCTGTACTTTAAATTTCTTAGATGTTAGGTGTCTGCTTTGTTGTGTGGGGAGTTCCAGTCATGCTGGCTGGCTCTTGAAAGAGTATTAAACTTCATAGACTGTTGATATTATTGAACAGTTAAAGTTGTTAATGATTTGTATTGAAAGAAGTAAAATGTTTAATGTTATTTTGGTATTTGGGGACTATTTGATTTTGTAACAGGAATTTTGGTTCTCCATTTTGTAATTGACTGTGTGTTTAATGAAACAATCAGTTGCAAAAATAAACTTAGGGCTGTAAACATTGCACTCTCTTGATATCACCAGAGAAACTTCTTGATAAGGCATGTGTACTCCTGCAAAAAGAAAGGTGGCAAAAATTTGTCCCTTTCAGAGACTTTGCACTGGCAGACTGCTTCAGATGTGTGAATCCAGTAGTGTGTTAGCCATGTTGAGGTAATTTTTCCTAGAGGTGTTCAGTAGTGTTTAAATCTGTACGCCTAGAAACTCGTTTCCTTCTGCAAAGTGTGCTGTAAAGAGAGAAGGGATTTCATTAACAGCAACAACAGGAAAGACATGGGAATCTAACGTGTTGAGCCAAAAACGAAGTTGTTTTTAATTCAAACTATGATTATAAAAAGTTAGTAAAATAGTTGATCTGTTACAGGTAATATGTGCTTCTTGCACCTTTTTAGGTCTAGAAGAAATTGCAAAAGAAAAAGAGAAGTTAAAAAAGGAAGAAAGTATGCATATCAAAGAAGAATTTGAATCAGAAGAAAAATTGCATTGCTTACCTACAACTCACTGTGAGCAAAAGGAAAATCTGAAAGAAAAGGACAGCACTAACCTGTTTTTACAAAAGCCTGGATCATTTTCAAAATTGAGCAAACTGTTAGAGGTAGCAAAAATGCCACCTGAGTCTGATATATCCCCAAAACCTAATGGCAGTGCAGCAAATGGCTGCACATTATCTTACCCAAGTAACTCAAAAAACTCTCTCTGCAATCTGCAACCCCCTGCATCACAAAGCTCCATCGAGAAGTCTGAGTCTAATAATCTTTTCAGTCCTAATGCCAGTGGGACAGGAAAGTTTTACAGTTCTCCATCTCTAATTCCAAATGATCAGTTGTTAAAGACTCTTACTGAGAAAAGCAGGCAGTGGTTCAGCCTGTTACCGCGGGTGCCCTGTGATGACACCTCGGTCACCCACATAGACACACCAGCTACTACAGCTCCACTCACACCTCAGTCACATCCACCATCAAACTCACCATCACCTGTTCCATCTCCTCTTCTGGGCTCAGCTGCTGCACAGAGTCCCATGGGATTAAGTCCTTTTGCATTGTCACCACTGCAGGTAAATAAATTAATTTTTGAATAGCTTGAATTTGCAAACTTTATTTGGGCAGGATGTCTGATTATACAAATTATTTCACAGACTTGCAATCATTATATCTGCATTTCTTTATTTTTTTCTGTTTCTAAATGTTAGTAACTAAATACAGAAGTTTTCTAATACTAGATTATGATGTATCAAGTAAGCCAACGTATGATATTTTGTACTTGTACTTCAGTAATTAATTTGGCTTTTAGGGTGTTAGCTACTGGTATTAAATGAAAAGCAAGTAAATACAAACTAGTTTTTGGAAGTGTAATACACCAAACCCTACCTTTAGAAGCTGTTGTTTTTTAGCATTAACCAGGCCCTAATAAGTATTACATATCAGTGTTATATTAGTTTTTCTGAAACTAATTGAAGTACTGAGTAAAGGCTTTCTTTGTGTTTTGAGTATTGTTTGACAAATAGCATCATAATCATAATTCAGGTTTCTTGGTTATAGTAATGGTAGTTATGCTTTGTAGCAGATGAAGACAGGACTACCTATAATGGGACTTCAGTTTTGTGGATGGCCTACCGGAGTTCTTACTTCAAATGTTCCATTTCCATCTCCTTTACCTGCTCTTGGATCAGGGCTGGGATTATCAGAAGTGAATGGTAACTCATTCTTGGCATCTAGTGTTCCTGCAAGTAAAAGTGAATCACCAGCACTACAAGCTGAAAAAATAGCTTCTGCCCCTTCTACAGCAGCTGAAGTAGCCAAGCCTGTAGATTATCCTAACCCAAAGCCTATACCAGAAGGTAAGTGTAATGCAACAGTAAGATGATAATTTCTACAGTGTCTCTATCATGTTACAATTTTTAAAAATAATTTACCTATTGATTTTCTAATCTGATCATGTGTGATCACATAAAAAAAGCACCTGCAAAGTGTTTATATGCTTGTCTTGATTTAGAAATGCAGTATGGGTGGTGGAGGATTACTGATCCAGAGGACCTAAAATCTTTGCTTAAAGTGCTGCATCTCAGGGGAATAAGAGAAAAGGCCTTACAAAAGCAAATACAGAAACACATGGATTATATCACTCTGGCCTGCATCAAAAACAAGGATGGTATGTAGTTGATATTTATGTTACGCATAATGGTGTTGGGGCACCAGACAACAGACATAAAGCTCTCCTGGTGTATGTTTAGCAGGAGAGTTAAAGTAATGGTTGCAGAAAAAAGGTAAAGGTCTCCTCATCTATAGCTGCATTTTCACCAACCTTGTTCTGGAAAGTTACTGGATTAGAGAAATGCCATGTAATGTAAATAGTTCTAGTGATATAAGTAACCTTCTTAAGCTCTGGTAACCTTCTGAAGCTCTTTCCATCTCTGTAACACTTGGCCTCTCCTTCCCCTTCTTGCCCTTAAATTGCAAGTTTGAAAGCATACAGAATTTGTTGTCCATATTGGGTATTTTAAGAATAGTATATTTTCACAACAGTTCTTCAGCATTTGACTGGAGTGACAGGTAAATCAGCTTGAATTTACCAGTGCAGTTGTAATGTTAATTAAAATAATGAAAATGTGATTCTCAAATACAGTTGCAATTATTGATATCAATGAAAATGAAGATAACCAGGTAACTCGGGATGTTGTGGAAAACTGGTCAGTAGAAGAGCAAGCTATGGAGATGGATCTTGCTATTCTTCAGCAGGTGGAAGATCTAGAGAGGAGAGTTGCATCAGCTAGTTTACAAGTTAAGGTAAAACCAACTTTCAGTAAAATGTCTCTTTAAAATAAGTGGTATGAATTTAAAGCAAATAGCTGTCTTTGTGTATTGGTAAGTGTCTTCTTATTCCATCCTAATTGCCTACAAATGAAACAAATACACTGTGCAGATCTGTGTTTGAAACACTTTATTGCAGTTCAGTCTTCAGCTGAAGATGCTCAGAATGGCCATTCCTGGAGAGTGTTCTCCTACAGTGCAGTTCCGTGTACATTTTGTTAAACTTCTCTGAATGCAAAGACTGTATTTCACCAAGACTGCTTAACTCTTGGGGGAGGTTGCCACAGTTCTGCCTGGTTTGCGTGATTATTGCTGTTAACACTTTCAGAAATGCCTACAAGTGTATCAGAATAATTTGTTTGAGTATTGTAGAGCCATGGAGAACATGTAATGGTTATGAGTGTGATACAGTTAAGAATTCTCTGGATTTTGGAATTTTTCCAAGGTGGGTGTAAGGTTATCAAATTGCATATGTTTGGTTATAGTACAGGTGCAGTGTTTGGGATCTAGTTTTTGGCATGAGATGGATGTTAATTTCCTGTGTCCTGATACTGCCTCCTGAGCCTACTGAACAGGTAGACCTGTTCTGATGTTTCAGCCAATAGAGCAGGATATTTCACAAGGGGATAAGAATGCAGACTGTTGCAGAAAGGTCCCTTCAGAAAGTCCAGTAATGCTTGTATTTCTTGATTAATTGTTTTAGTTCTCTGGATATTTTGGAAAATATCTCTACAGATGGATTACAAGTAACCAAGATCTACTGGAAACAGCACTTCAGTTGCTTAGTTTGATTCCATAAAACAGTTCCTCTGATTACACACTGAGTTAACAGCAACCAATAAATGCCCAAACCTTTCTATTGACATAGGGTTGGCTGTGTCCTGAACCTGCATCAGAGAGAGACGACTTGGTATATCGTGAACATAAGTCAATTACTAGATTGCACAAGAAGCACGATGGAGATTGTGCTGGAGGCGGAGAAGGCAATGCCAGCTCTCTAGAGCGGAGGAGTGACAACCCTCTAGATATAGCTGTAACCAGGCTCGCTGACTTGGAGCGGAACATAGAGCGAAGGTATCTGAAGAGCCCCTTAAGTACCACCATTCAGATCAAACTGGATAATGTGGGCACAGTTACTGTCCCTGCTCCTGCACCATCTATTAGTGGTGATGGTGACGGGTAGGTTATTGAGATTAACTTGAAAAATTATTGTGCTTCTTTGCTAATTGGAGCCTATTTTCTTATTGCCTGTTATCTATGTACTTTCTTGTATGTCTGTGATCCGTATGGATCATCTTATTCTGCATGGTGCTTTGTAAAGAATTTTTTTGTTATGTTTGTTAATAATCTTGCAAAGTTATCTTACATTTAACTGGTTGTGACTAAGCTTTGAGGCACGTAGCCACAGTCTGTGCACTACATGAAATTTAGTTGCTTAAACCTTATACTTATTGGCTGTGTACGTTTTGTCATTGCTTGGCTTTCAGTGTGATAATGATTGTCCCACATTTAAATATGAACAAACACAGGTGTGACCTACTTAATTTGCTTATATTTTAATGCAGAACTGAAGAGGATATTGCTCCAGGGCTAAGGGTGTGGAGAAAGGCACTGTCAGAAGCACGCAGTGCTGCGCAGGTAGCTCTGTGCATTCAGCAGTTACAGAAATCAATAGCATGGGAAAAATCCATTATGAAAGTTGTAAGTATCTAAATTGTTTTTGCTAGATCCTGTGTTCCAACTTCAGGCATTTTAAGTTAATGCATTTCTTATTACTTCACATAAAACCTCACGAAGTTAAACTGTACATTGTGCACAGATGAATAAGCCTAATGGAAAAGATCGTCCCTTGCTCGCCAAATTCAGCACCCCGAACTTGCTAAGATAGAAAGCTCTTGTAAATGGTTACATTATTTAAGATGGTAATTATTCTTTGATGATGACATCGAGGTAAAAGTCATCTTGCTCCATCTGATGAAATATACTCCTTCTAATGGAGTGTTTCTAACCTCACCTGTGACACAAGTTTTATGGAGGTTCAACATCATATATCCTTCATTAAGGATTTCATTTTTCAGAAAGTTGAGATGCTCCAAATATGCAGCTTCTTTGCATGCAGAGTTCTCACAACTGAACATAGAAATTAGGCAAGTGTGTGAAGAGACAAGCTGAAATATCTGTTTCCTTGTATACTCAGAAGGTCAATCTATGTCAACTACATATACAAAAAAAGCACACCAAGGGGATATGTCAGAATTTGCAAGGACCTCTGAATCTCAAATTCCTGAAAACAAAACTTACTACTACAGCAATAGTGACTATGATGTGATAAAGTATGACCCATGTTGTGTAGAGGGTGGCAAAAGTGATTCTCTCATTTGTGTTCCTTATCCTAATTTTTAAATTTCTGTCACTCCTATACAAATTCTAATTACATCTGGACAATTAAAGGATGATTTAAATAAAAGCGGTAATGTCAGGCTGTACTTTTGAGTTTATATAGCTGTTAGTTTTAAGCAGTATCTTTAGTGCAAAAAGCTTATGAATTTGGTAGGAGCACATGAAAAGGCATTGAAACGTTTCAAGATGAAGTAATTTATTATTCAGAAGAAAATGTATCACTCTCAATTTGGTTTAAATATTCTTTGCATTTAATTACGACACAGTTGGTTAGAGCAGGGTACTCATAACCCCAAGGTCAGTGATTCAATCCCTGTATGGGCCATTCACTTAAAAGATGGACTCGATGATCCTTATGTGTCCCTTCCAACTCAGAATATTCTATAACAGTAAACATACTGGTGTATGTTTAATACTGTATGTTTAAACATACTGGTGTATGTTTAACATGTTTAATCAGATATTTGGTGAAAATATTTGGAGATTTTTTAAGTTTCTGAAAAAGACGTCTATAAAGAAGGTAATTAGCAAAATCACACAATGTATTTAAGAAAATTGACAGCCCTTTAGATATTTTTAAGTTAGTGTGAATTTTAGTAAGTGCTAGGATCATTTTTTTTGCTTTACTGCATTTGTTCATGGTGACTCTTGGATAAGATCCTTACAAATTATTATGTGGGAATGCTCTTGTAAAATATAAATTTTCTTTATTAAATAGCAATGTACATATACAGTATGGGCATAAATGAAGAAAAGATTTCTGAGATATTATATTTGGGCCAAGAGTTTTTGATAGGTATACCTTTACTTCTCACAGACATTAATGACATTTTTGTGCTTAGGGACACCTGTCTTATAATAAATGAATTGCTTTTCCAATATATTCCCCAAATGTAGCCCTTAAATTAGTTCCTTACATACTCCATATATTCTTCTATGGATATTATCATTAGCAGATTCTGACTGAAGTAAAATGAAAGTATTTTTGAGAGTGAATTTATGTGTTTGAAGGAGATGGGCAATTTAGGTACCATTATTATGTTTCAAATTTTAAAATTTTAATTAAACCCATTTTTCATCAATTACAGTACTGCCAAATTTGTCGAAAGGGAGATAATGAGGAATTGCTGCTCCTTTGTGATGGTTGTGATAAAGGCTGTCACACCTACTGCCACAGACCCAAGATCAGCACCATCCCAGATGGGGACTGGTTCTGTCCTGCCTGCATAGCAAAGGTAACACTCCTGTCAGGATGAAGGGGCTGGAGCAAGTGACTGGTTTATTATATGTGGTAGTGTTACAGGTCTACCAGTGCTTAACTTGTATTTTAGTGGCAGTAAAGGCTACAGTTTTATTTGTTCTAAACTATGGGCTTTTTAATGTAAGTAGGTCCAGAATTTTTATGCTTATTCAATACCATAATTTTTAATTTCTGTTTTAAAATTTATTCAGCATGTCTTTGAAATTTTAGCATTAAGTGTTGACAGACCAATGTCTCAGGTTCTGTTTCAAAAGAAAAATCAGAGAAAAAATTTAGTGATTTTTTTTTTTTGTATGTTTGTATCAGTCATTTAGTAATGGACTAAAGTTTGTCTAAAACTATGCCAACTTGGTTGTTAGGAGGTATTGTTTTACTAATTTGAATGTCAAGTGCTTTTGTATTGTCACATGAGTACCAGGAATTTCTGCAGCCTTATTTGCCTTCAGAGCAGAGCAAAAAGTGAATAATCTTTAATATTAAGTATTTAATTTGTTTTGGTGCTTCTGTTTCTGATCTTCATTGCTATTTGTCAATGATAACAGAAGTTTCTGTAATTTCTAGGTTATTACTTATTTCAGTTGTCTCTATTGTAGGCAAGTGGTCAAACTCTAAAGATAAAAAAACTTCAAATTAAAGGTAAAAAAAGTAATGAACAAAAGAGAAGCAGGAAATTAGCAGGAGAAACAGAGGATGAAGACTGTGCAACTACAAGCGTTGCCTTCAAAAGAGGAAAAACAGACCCTAAAAAAAGAAAAATGGATGAAAATGTTTGTGTAAGCCAGTTAAAGCAAGAAACTTGCACTGCTGTTAAGAAACCTAAGAGAGATGGAGACTCCAAGGACCTGGCTATATGCAGGTAAGTGTCAGATGCTAAATTTAGGGGTAAGTCTTGTTGAAACAAGTAGTACTTAATCCTTTTTCTCTCTGTTCTGGGAAACAGGAATGCTATTCTTTGACAAATGTACATATCTATATACATTGTGTATGTATGTATACCTACACACACGTGTGTCTTCTGGGAGAGGAGTGAAGGCCAGCCCCAGTAGCAGTGGCACTGACACCTTTCTCAAGGCAATATCAAAGACAATGTCCGCTACATCCAAACGGGCACACACGAACCATCTGCTGTGGTGGCATTGCTGCTCAGTCAAAAGGGACATTGTTTAGCCTTGTCACACTCTTGGAAAGTCAGTATTAGCAGCTGGTTTGCAAATGATTTACATTGAGGATCAAAGTTGCGGGACCATGTTTTCTTTTGGAATGTTGATCATTAGAATTTCATCTCACATAGGTCGCCTGGAGAGAACTTAATGCTATTTTAGTTCCTTAGTTGTCTGTCTCTATGTACATTGTTCTCAGCCTTGCACAGGGTGCAGAATAAAGTATTTTCCTTTTGTAAAGTGACTAGTTTGGGGAATTCATGTAATAGTGAAAACACTGTGAATGTATGAATAAAATTTAAAGATACTGATTTGAAACTTCATTTTATTTAGTATGATTCTCTCAGAATTGGAAACTCATGAAGATGCCTGGCCTTTCTTACTTCCTGTAAACTTGAAACTTGTTCCTGGTTATAAGAAAGTTATTAAAAAACCTATGGATTTTTCTACCATTAGAGACAAGCTAAGTAGTGGACAGTAAGTAAACCTATTGTAAATTGTACTTTACATTTTAAAAATATTTAAACACTGAAATGCAATACATGTTCAAAATCACCCAAATGATATTGTTCTGCTCTGACACATCTGTGATTACTTTTACAGTCAAAATAAAAATTCTTAATTGTTTGCTTTTATCTTTGCCATATCCAAGTAAAATAGCATGTTGGATGGGACAATGTGTGGAACTGGCTGAAAAACAATAAAACTGCCAGGTCAAATGCACCAAAACAATCAAAAGGAATCTTTTTTCATGGAGACACCTTAGTGTTATTGCATGTCAGAGAGAACCAGCTGTGTAGGCTTTAAGCTTCTGGAGTCCCTCTAAATGATGTGGCTGTGGAGTGGAATGCCAGCTCTGTTGTAGGTAACACTCCTGTAATGGTGGTTAATCATTTTATAGTCCTACAGTTAGACTGCATGGATTCTTAAAAGAGAAGACCACACTACATGCCTCTGTGTACCTTCGCTCCTTGTTAATGTCCCTATGCTTGCTGAATCTGTGAAGTTGAACCCTCTGCAGTGTCTGTCAGCTCCACACAGAGCAACTTCCCTAGGATAGCACAAGGAGCTTTTTAACCTCTTCAGACTTTTTCTCCCATGAATATGAGATTTAAATACTTCCCATGTACTCATATCACTAGACTTGTAACTTCTATTCTTATTTTTAATAATTCCTATGAATATTGGAACACTCTCTGGGCCGTTCAGGGATATGTTCAGGATAATAAAAAGAATTAGCAAAGACAGTGTCACAAGATTATTTGGGCAGCCTTTTTTTGTACCTATTTGTTCCTCATTTAGGTAAATGCAGCTCTGTTAAACATTTTGAAAGTACCCTGAACACAAGAATAGATGCATAAATGGAAAACAGCCATAGCATTTTAGCTAGAAAGCTGTTGAAGAGAGGGAGGAATTAGTTTTCTAAAAGTTTGTTTTCAAGTACAGGCATGAAATTGCCTTACAAAACTTGTGAAGAAAATAACAAAACGATGGCAAGAGAGTATTTCCTTTCACTGATGTTCATTTTCCTGTTAGAAATTCTAATTTAAATTCTCACTTAAATATTTTCTCATGTAGTTGAAATATTTTCCCTCTGTGATTCTCTGTGTTCCAAAAATCATTCACTTTTTTCTTCTTTTAGGTACCCTAATCTTGAAGCATTTTCGCTGGATGTCAGGCTTGTTTTTGACAACTGTGAAACTTTCAATGAAGATGATTCTGACATAGGCAGGGCTGGCCACAACATGAGGAAGTATTTTGAAAAAAAATGGACAGAGATTTTCAAAGTGAGCTGAAGCTATTAGGAAGCTCTTTGTTTCTTTTTTTTTTTTTTTTTCCTTTTTTTTTTTTTTTCCTTCCATTAAATGAGGACTGATAAGACCAGCAATGTGAACTATATTTACATGGAAGTGCAAGGCACATACATAACTAATTTTTTCCTTCAAAATATCACAGAGTTGTGATACTAGTTTTAAAGGCTTCACTCCTACAGCAACCTTGGCCCCTTGGTTATTGGTTTGTGTGTTTTAACAGACTAATTTAGGTAGAACAGGGAAGCACACCCAAAGAATTTCAAAGAAAGGGGTGTTATAGTGCAATAGCAATTTATCAAAACGCACTGAATATTCAACCACCAGAGCTCTACTTGGGGAAATGGTTCTCTTTTCCCTTTCAATAAATATCTATTTTTCATTTTTTTTACTTTGTAGTTTATTTTTTAGTGAATGTATTTAATTTTATGAATTATTTATGATTATACAGCATTCAGAATCTTCGTTTTCTGTGAAAAGGAAGAACTAGAAAATTGCTTTAAATGTTGAAAATACAACAAGGAATGTTTTAAAATATAAAACAAAGCCAAGTAAAACTGTTTACACTGAAGTGCTGTGAAAGCACTAAAAATTAAACTTTACTGTAGAGTTACAAGTACATTTATATATATGTTGCTGCATCACTTGTGTAGTTAAATTGTATTTCAAGACAGTGAAGAAAAATTGAGACATGTATATACTGTTCATTATTGTTTATATTAAGTCTTGTTTTAAATATGTATGATGTGTACATATTGTTTGCAGACATTATTGTTTATGCCTTAGGAGGATGGTAGCATTTTATTTTAGTCTTAAGGTAATTATAGCTCTATGGCTTGTACAGTAATTATCCTCTACCAACACTGTGGAGTCTCCTTAATCTTGGTAGTGCCTGCCTTTAAAACAGGGTGTAGGGGATATTAGTTTTCCATTTTTCTATTTTGTTATATAATTTCAAGCCCCCACGGCCTCAAATCCAAGTATAATCATTTGTATCCATGTGGAAGAAAATTGTGACAATTTCCTACGCACACAGTATTTTTTCATAGAAACATTTCCTCCATTTGCCTTGCCACAGAATAACAAAAGAAGACATTTGTAACCACTGTGTTTTATCTGCTGTGTGTTGTGGTGGCCTATTGGGGCAGATAGATTGGAATTTTTTTCGTACTAATGTAAGAGTACTTGAAGTTTTATTTAAAAGAAATGTTGTGGAAAGGTAGCATTCTTTTTCTTTTCCCTTTTTAGGAGTGTTATTTTTCACTAGTATGTGTGGCACGGATACAATAAAAGACTGTTTTGCAAACCAGATTTTCTTGACAATTTTAATACTTCAGGTCATATGTATACAGGTTTTCTGGTTTGGGTTATTTTTTAGATAATATCTTGGGAGTCTTGCATTTAACATTGAGTTCTTTTTATAATGCATCTAATTCTCTTGGGCTTTTAATGGCAGTTCATAAGGAAGCAATTGCCAAGTAGTCAGAAAGCAGTTCCCTGCCTGTAAATAACAGAGGTGTGCAAGGTTGATCACTGTCCTTACAGACATGGAAATGCACGTGTTTGGTCATGTTTCTGAAAACCGCTGTCCCTGTAAGGTTCTGTCCCTTTTCTGGCCTGTAGAAGGGCATTAATCATAGTCCTTGTTCTGACTGAAGAAAATACAGAAATTACAAACAGATATTGTGGAACCACAATACCTGCAGTTCTCTCAAAATAATGTTGGGGTGTTGGTTGTTGCTTTTAAACTAGGTCTGCCATGTTTGAGTCTTAGTGCCTGTTTTTTAATGAATGTTTCCATTGCTCTTCCCAGAATATCTTGTTCAGTAATATTTTCCTTTATTCCAAAAGTTCTGTTAGAATAATCTTTATTACTTTGAATAAAAAAATCACATTTGGGTGTCAGACAGTCTTGCATGCTGTGTGAACTCCCATACTGACTGCTCCATGCCTTTCCTTCTCATGACCTTTCTGAAGACGTTAGTAAAGAGGTTTACTGACATGTACCAGAGATGTGAAGATTAATTACACATGTTTTGAATTTAGGATGGTAAGCTTGTAAGAAGATGTTATAAATATGCTTAGGTAATTGAGAAATCTAGTTCTTCAATTATTTTTTTTTCAGATTCTGTGCTGGTTAATGCTTTGTCTGCAATACTAGAACTGTTATTTTTCTGAAATATCAGACAATTTATGAGCTACACTATATACAATATCTATAATACAAGTTGCATTTTTTTCAGTTTATATCCCAATTCAGCTGAACAGCTGGGAACATCTACTACTGTAGTGATGACAGTGAGACAAGCATCACCTCTAACTTGACATGGCCAGTGTATCGCTTTCCTTGCTAACAGCCAGTATCTTCATTACTCTTGCAGTAAAATTGAATTTACAGGAAATATTATATTTGAATGGCAAGCTTGAGTCATGCATGTGCCCTCATATATACATAGAAAAGAGCAGGGATTTAACCACTAGAAAAATGTTTGTAACATTTCTTCTTTGCTAATTTTTTCTCCTGTTGATGTTTGTATGTTTGCTTAAAAGGAAAAATTTTCCAGTGTGCTCTCATCCTTTCTGAACAAAGCAGTCTTAGTTTACAGAATTTATTCTGAAACTTTCAAACTTACTATTTTTATAAATACTGTAATGGCACTCAGTGAAGAGTGTTATGGTGCAGTATTAGTTCTCTTTTGTCTCTTGTCATCTCTTTGGAAAAAATGGGATGATAAAAAAGCGGCTGAAAATCAAATATGTATCTTTTAAAGGAGTTCTAAAGCCTTCTTTTTAATAGTGGCTGTCACCTAGGATTCAGAACAATGAAAGGCCAGGCTTCAGCCGCGGATCACAGAGTGTGCAATCAAATAAAGTGCTATAAAACAAAGCGTGAGATGGTACAGACTAAACACCAGAAGGCCGTTCATTTAGGGAATGCTTCCTGGGCACAGTGACTCCGGAAAAGTGACTTTGTCTTCCTCAAAACGTGTAGGTGCCGGCTAAACCATTTATTTTGCGTGAGTTGCTGAGCGTAAGGTGTAAAGTGTATGTAAAGTGGCGGGGGAGGGCGATGGTGTAAGTTACCTGACGGCTGCTGGGCCTGGGGGAGCACTCTTTGTTGGAACTCCCCTTCGCTCTGCTCGAGGGCCGCGTTTGTGGCGGGCGGAGGCCGGGGTGAGGCGGTCACCGTGTCGATCTCAGCAGCAGAGCGTGGGCCCGCTGCCCGCTCGGACACGGCTGGCGCCCGGCAGTGCTCTGATGTGAGGGCACGGCAGGGATAGCATCCGGCCCCGCCGACATCCCGCAGGCGCTGGCACCGTCCGCGCCCACGCAGGGTTCGTGCGAAGGCAGCCATAGCGCTGGCGGCTGTTGTGCGGCTCCGGGCCGGAGCTGAGGGCACGGAGAGCTGAAGGTCGCACAATCCGCGCCCGCGCTGCCTCGGGACCGGGACCAATGGCGGCGGTAAGAGTGGGAAAAGCAACGCTGGCTCCCCCCGCGGCCGGCGCGCAGTGGCGCGGTCCGGAGCGGTGCGGGTCGGCCTGTACCGCACCATGCCGAGAGGTCGGGGGGGCACCGCGCGTGCGCAGCTCCCTGGGCCGTGCCGGGGTGGCCGAGGCAGGAGGCGCCGCGGTCGGAGCGCGGGAGGTGCGGGCGGTATCCCCTCATGGCCGAGCGGGCGGTCGTGTCTGGTGGCCGCGGGGCCGCCGCGCAGCCGGAGCAGGGTCTTGTTTACTCGACACGTACCACTGGAGCTCGGGGTGACTCTGCCGACCTTCCGAGCGCGTCCCGGCCGCGCTGCCAGCGCGATGGGTTGGGTGGGGCTAGGCTGCGGAAAAGAGCTATAGGGAAGGGGCTGCCAGCCGCGTCGAGAATTGCTGTAGCTCCTCCTGTGGGCCGGTGCTGCGGGGTTGTGGATTATGAGAAAATATACGTAATTGCCAGAGGAGATGATGCTGTGGTGCTGAACATCTCTCTGGTGACGAATGCTCCCGCTGCTCCTAGCTCCCTCAGTCGATTTATTGATACTGAAACCTCTTGTTCTTAGGTTTGCTTTTCTGCAGTGAGCTCCTGCAAGTCTCCTGACAGTGAGATCAAGGTGTCTTTTTCAGCTCATCTTTCCACATATCAAGCTTTCTCCGACTCTTCGGTTTCTCGTAGTTGAAGAAAGTATGTTTATTTTCTTTCTGCAGCTAAGATATGTTATCGATACTACTTCCTTTGTTTAATGATTTTAAAGAGAGTGGTAGTAAAACTAAGCATCCTGAAGCTAAAGTAGGTAGTATTGAATGATCTTGTCTTTAACTAAATCGGTGTGCCATACACTATCTGAAGAGAGCGAGTATTTTGCCTTACATTGTGCACCTTTGTGTGTATATGTATATGTACATACCTCTGCATATGTATGCATACGTTTATACATACTTACATCTCCACATACATACACACATATGTGTGTGTGTGTATGTTTCTCTGTAAAAACAACAAAAAAAAAAGTGAGTATATATGGTTTTGTTCGCAGATACCTCAGCACTGAAATTATTATTCAGAATGAAGCATTTATCTAAAACAGCAGACTATTGTATAAGTTAACTCAATATAAATAGTATTACTGGGGGTTTTCATTATAAACAGCTTATAAGAGCTGTAGGCACCTCATTTTGGCTCTGTGCATTTATTCTCAGGAAACTTGTCTGTTATCTGCAGCATGAGGAGTAACTGGTTGGAATGTACCTCTTTGGGGATTTCCCAGACCTCAGCAGAGTCAGTCACTTGTCTGATACAATTTAAACTGGTTCTAGCAGTTTTACTTCCTGGGAAAATGTGAAGTTCACATTGCCTTTTGTTGTTCTGTGTAGCAGCAAAGGCAGTTTCTGGAGAGGTTCCAATGCTGATCACCCAATTAATATTCACATTTTGACTTTAATGTTTTAGTCAGGATTGGCAACACAAGTATGTGATATTGCACTGATGTTTTGCCATCACTACTGTTGCTATCTGTGAAAGTAAGCAGAAAGGAGCTCTTTGACAAATTCAAACAAAAAGGAAGAGGATGCAAGCAAGGACAGGTAGACTGGGAGGACTACAAAGAGGTGTCCTGAGCAGTCAAGGATTAAGTTGGGAAGGCTAAAGTCCTGATGGAATTAAATCCAGCCAGGGATGTCAGGGGCAACAAGAAAAGCTTTAATAGGTACGTTGGTGATAAAAGGAAGATTAGGAGAAATGTGGGCTCCCTCTGGAAGGAAACAGAAGTAGTAACCCGGTTATCCATGACATGGAGAAGGCTGAGGTGCTCAGTGTCTTTTTTTGCCTCGGTCTTCACTGGAAAGTACTCCAGCCAAAGAAAGGCTGGAGAGAGTCTTTTTACAAGGGCATGCAGTGATAGAAAGGGGGATGGATTTAAACCGAGAGTAGGTTTAGATTAGAGATCAGGAAGAAATTCTGAGCTGTGAGGGTAGTGAAGCCCTGGCACGGAGTGCCTAGAGAAGCTGTGACTGCCCCATCCCTGGAAGCATTCAAGATCAGGCTGGGTGGGGCTTGGAGCAACCTAGGATAGTGGAAGGTCTCCTTGCCTATGGAAGGGAGTGAAACTGCATGGGCTTTAAGGTCACTTTCAACTCAAACTAGTCTGTGATTTTATGATTCTCTGCTTAATGCTAGGTGAAAATCTTGCCTTTGCAAATGAGTGTTTTTTTGGTTTTTTGTTTTTTTGTTTTTTTTTTTTCCCCTTCAGAATTTGTCTTGCTAAGGTAGTATGTTTCATTTATGAAACAGGAAAATTAAGTCTGTTAAACTCTTTTTCAGATTTTTATTTTTTCAAATGGCGACATTAATTCACACTTTAGCAGATCATAGTGATGATGTCAATTACTGTGCCTTCTCATCATCGTGCTTGGCTACTTGTTCCTTGGACAAAACAATTCGTGTTTATTCTTTGAGCAACTTCGCTGAGCTCCCGTACTCACCTTTGGAAGGACACACGTACGCCGTGCACTGCTGCTGCTTCTCGCCGTCGGGACTCATGCTGGCATCGTGCTCCACGGACGGCACCTCGGCGCTGTGGGACACCCGCGATGGCCGCAGGCTGGCCGTGCTGGAGCAGCCCGGGGCCAGCCCCGTCAGGGTCTGCCGCTTCTCTCCTGAGGCCACCTATCTGTTGGCAGGGGCAGCGGATGGCAGCGTGGTTCTTTGGAACGTGCAGTCCATGAAACTGTACCGGTGAGTGCCAAGTATTTTTTGACAAATACTTTGTTTTGAGGTGAATATAGTTCAAGCAGTATGGTGTACTGTATGCAAGATATGCAGACTTACACCACCGATGGATATCACAAAGAAATGGGGATAGGATTTAGATGACTAAAAGATTATCAGTAGAAGAGGGAGAAGTGCTAAGCAGATTTTTGGTTTTTTGAGTTAAACAATGTGAACTCAAGAAGCTTTAATTTTTACAAAGTTATCGTACATTTAAATCCTGATTTTTTTAAAGTTCATTTCATTGATTTAACATGAGATCAGGATGCATTGCACACTGTATGCATCTGGTTTCTAAACAGTGGGTCAGCAAACTGTGGTACATAATACACAGTTAGTGGAGCCTGACTCTACTGTGTGCTTAATATTGCATTACACGCAGTAGTATAAATTAAATGTTTAATTACTAGGAGTTTGGAGTCCAGGAAGGTCTTAGAAGCTTGCTGGTAGTCCAGCAACCAGAGTTTGGAAACTATGGACCTGTCCTGAAACTGTACATTTTAAGACATAAAGTGACTGAAAGAAGTATTGGTGCTAAATAAGTTAAGCATGACAGTCAACATTTCACATAGCTTTCCAAGAAACATTTGAAACAAAGCAGATGAGCATATTTGTTGGTGTTGCATAGTTAAAGGCATGAGCCTTAGAGCTGTCTTCAGAGCCCTCTTCCACATCTCTGTCTTTCAGTGAATTCTTTAGGCCAGTTGTTATAATCTGTACTTGGGCAAGACATTATTTAGGTTTTAGGGCTTATTACGCAACTAAATTACTCTCTAAAGTTAGAAAAGTAGTTAAGAATTTGAGCAAACCGATGTTTCACTCAGGATTGAAGGAGCAGCTGTTTCTGAAAGACAGCATTGTTTGATGTTGGTAATCCCCTGTCAAGCATATCCCTCGTTTTGTGGCCTCTTTGCCTTCCAGAGCAGTGATTTATGTGGAAACTGTACAGTTTTTCAAAATGATTGATTATAGTTACTTGAAATTGTGTAAATCTGGAAATTTGTCCATAAATTGTCCATGATTTTTGCCACCATGCTTTTTGTAATGCATAAAGAAACACTGAAATGGTTGTTTTGTTTTCAGATGTTAAAGAGGTACCGATAACCTATTTTTTCCTAGTTTTGTCTTTCAGAAAAATTGGGAAATTCAGTCATTAGTATTCTGAAATCTGAGGGTTTATTTGTTTTGAGACATTACTAGTGAAGAGATTATATTTTTTTTATTCAGAATGCTTGTTGCTGAAGGGAAAAACCCAGAAATATGAAAACAATATTTCTTACAATTGTGTGCTCTTAATACATGCAGTGATGCATGTTTTAGACCTACATCTTAATTTTCTTTTAGTTGAATGGTGGATTTATAATGACTACTTAGAAACTATATTGTTATTACAAGCAGAAATTCTTCTGCTTTGGTGTTTTCATTGTAGAGAAATAAAAAACTTGAACATCCTGATCCTGTCCCCTTCAACTATTTAAAGTTCATTTCAGAGTGTTAAGAGGCCAGCAGCAGTCAGCTTTATATCTATTTTGGGATGTGTATGTGTGTATGTATTTTCAGCTGATGAATATTTTTATTGTGATTTGTAATTGCAGGTAGAAAAATGCACCTGTCCTGTTTTTAACAGTTGAAATCAGTATAAGGTAGAAATCATCAAAGTACTCAAAGATTATGTCAGAGGAAGTTAGTTAACCATCTAATGTCAATCTGTGGTCCTCTGTTTCTTTTGAAACAGTTGATTGTGCTGATGCTGAAAGTGAGAAAACATTTTACTACACTGTTCACTTGACTAAATATATGGATGGTAATTATAATAAAATTACATAAAATTTGCTCCTTATCTACTCAGCTGTTGTAATTGACAGTTCAAATTGTGAAGTAAGGTGACTATTTAAATAAGTTCTATGGTGGATGTGAACAATAGGAAAGCAAGTTGGCTTATGTGTATTTCTTACTGATCTCTATTTCCTGCTCAGTAGTAAGTTACAAAACTGGTATTTGGCCTGCAAATTTTAAATGCATGCACAATACTATTTATTCTACTGTTACTTTCAGACCAGAATCTGCAACTTCTTGTGTGAAAGAAGGAAAGTCGTAAAAGCTACACTAAAGAAAAAGGATTGTACATATAAAAATGGGAAGCACTGTAGTGGATTTGATTGTATTCTTAATAAAAGAATTAAGGGAAACAATGCTTTTTAGAAGGTCATGGGTCTGATTAGTGTGACACTGAGGAAAATTTAATTGACTTGTCTTCTGTAACATTAAGTTTGACACCTCTGGCAGTAAATAAAATTTCTGTCAGTAAAAGAGCATTAGCAGCTGTTCTACAAAGTGCAATGACAGAGTAAATAGGACTGACATTTCTTGTCATGTGACTGTTTCTCATGGCTGTGGTTTTCTCCCCGCACTTAAAGACTCAGCTATGCACGCTTGGCTGGTGTCCATTAAAAGGAGTGAGACTCTTAACTCTCGATTAACTTTAGGTTATTAGACAATGTAAAGGATGTCAGGTTGACCCCACTTCCTTCCTGAGGATTGACCACACTTCCATATCTGCTAGAAATTTTCTTTGAAGATCAGTTTTACAAAGTGCTTTAGCTGATTTAATTAAAATACGATTTAATTAAAATTTAATTTAATAAGAATTTCTTTTCCCCATTGCTTTCTCTTGTGTACAAGTGGTGCAAAATTAATCCTACATCACAAAGTATTCTTCTCAGCTACAGCTTATCATATGGGCTAATAGGTGTTCTCTTGTCTCTAAGTGTTCTCAATTCTCAGAAGAATTGTCAGTCTTTTTTCCCCTTGTTTGTGTATACATATAAATCTGTGTTAATTATAGTTGTATGTTTATCTTTGACTTTTAAAATGTATCCTGCCACAGAATTTTAATAGTGCTTTGTGCCTTTTAAGCATTAAATCCATGCAAATTGTCTTTAGTTTGAAAATTATTTTATCACTCAGTTAAAATTATTGCCTTGGGCCTCCATCTCATGTTTTTCCTCCTGCTGTCAAAGAGCCAGTCTGGTCCCTGCTGCAGAGCTTATTTTGCTCTCTTTTCATAGTTGGTTTGAGTTTCTCTTTCCTCTGTTAGCTAGTTCCAAAGTGCAAACCTTAGAAGATTTTGGCTTATTGCATCAGACTGCATTTGAGAGATCACTTTGTAGAATTTTACCTACTCTAAATTCAAATCCTGTGTACTCTTGCTTTTCAGATCTGGGAAAGTTAAAGGTGGTTCTTTGATGGCTTGTGCATTTTCTCCCAATGGAAACTTCTTTGTCACTGGATCATCAAGTGGTGATTTAACCATTTGGGATGATAAAATGAGATGCCTGTATAATGAAAAAGCACATGATCTTGGCGTTACCTGCTGTGATATTTCTTCACATCCAGTGTCTGGTTAGTTATTCAATTCATCAGAGGAGGAACATTTAAAAAAAGAGCTATTTATTTTTTCCCTAGCTCTTGTTTTCATATTCGTTTTGCCATTGGTGCTGAAGATACAAATGACCTTGTGAAGAGCCGATGTTTTGGAATATTCTGAATATTTGTAAGTAAAGGTTGTGGTCAGGTTGGTGACAAGGAATGTACTAGGTCAACAAACAAGGTGATAACTTTAAGTAGCTAATTACCCCCATGGCAGACAAGGGTTTTAGGAGATGCAGTGTTTGATTGCCATTCCCACTTGACTCTTTCATACTTTGGTTCCCAAGAAGCAGGACTGGATTAAAACAATGCAGAGAGCTGTAAACCTAATAAGTTAAATGCTTGAACTGTGGAATATGAACAGATAGGCTATTTTCCTGCACCTGACTTTGTCATTTAGAGGAATGTGGGGGAGTGAAGAGCCCAGAATCTCCTGCATTCCACTAAGAGGTTCAAAAATCTTGGAGCTGTTTTAGCATTTGATCACATAGTCATTTGCTTCTAATGGAGGTTAGGAAATTGGGAAGAAGCCTCTTTGTCAGCTTTAGGAAATAATGCAGCAACCTGGCTTAACAACTTTGTGTGTGTACTTTTGTGCTTTCCACATCTACTATTGAGACAAAGTGATCTTCATAGACATATTTAGGCTTTTGTATTCAGAATACACAAGCTGCCCTTTCAAAGGCCCCAAAAGTTATAACTGAGCAGCCACTTGCATCTTCAAGTGCTGAACCTGGCAATAAGTACTGCTGTCTGTGTACCACCCTGTCTAAGGAGGTGGTGCAGAGCATGAAGAAAACAGGAGAGAAGCAGTGAGGAAGAAAGCAGGAGGACCCTGAGGAAGAAGGATGTGAACATACACTTCAGAACAGAGAATTAGTGATTGATAATACCAAATCAAACAAATATGTACCCTCTGGAAGATATAGGATTTTACTTGGTGAAAATACTACACAAAAAACTCTGTCATGAACTAAGAGTTGCATCTGAGGGCCAAAAATATGTTGCAGCTGAAACAGATCGGAGTGTAATTTCCACCACTCCATTTCATATTGAGATTATTCTCTTGGTTTAAAAATTACCGCCTTTTGCCAAGATAAACAGGCAACAAAGCAGGTATTTCCTGCACTGTGGATTTGTTCTGGCTGATTTATGATAATTCTTGATTTTTTAATGTACATATTATTGAAAGTCAACATATTTCTTTTTGTGTGTTGCTGTTTAATCATCAATGGTTGAACTTTCTGGGATTTTTGGCAGATTTAACACATTATGAAATGCATACAAGTAGTGCTTATCCAGGACAATTAGAGATAAAATTGAGAAAATTGAGACTCTCTTTACCTGCTTAATTCAGATCAAGTTTTGATCCAGAGTGTCTGATAGGTTCTTTGTGCTTTAGGCTGTAACAAGTGATTCTCCTGCCTTTGAAGTGGATTCAGTCACACTTGCCTAGGCGCTCATGGGATCTAGAGCAGTTGTGGTGGAGTTTGTTGGAGTGTACCATCTTAAGGAATACAGGTCAGGTAAGGAATAGAGGCAGGCTCCTGAACTTTAGAAAGGCAGAATTCCAGCTCTTCAGGGAGGTTGTCAGTGGGATCTTCTGGGAGACTGCCCTCAGGGACAAGGGAATGGAACAGAATTGCCAGATCTTTAGGAAAGTCTTCTACTGAGTGCAAGAGTCAGTGGTCCCCAGGAGCCAGAAATTGGGCTAGGAGGGCAAGAGACTTGCATGGCTGAGTCAAGAACTGCTGGTCAAACTAAAAGGCGAGAAGCAAATGCACAGGCAGTGGGAACAAAGACGTGTAACCTAGGAAAAATATAGAGATGAATTATGATTATGTAGGGAGGGGATGAGGAAGGCCAAGGTGAAGCCGGAACTGAACCTGACAAGTGGTGCAATGTTCACAGCCTCTCACCCACCAACATCCCCAAATCCTTCTTGGCAGAGCTGATCTCCACCTGTTCACCCCTTAGCCTGGATTGTTACTGGGGTTGTCCCACTTTGGTTGCCGCACCAGCACTTGAGGTTCCTGTGGGCCAGCGCTCGAGCTTGTCCAGGTTCCTCTGGGGTCCTCCCAGATTCGTGTCCTTCTTGTGTCACCTGCANGGATGAGGAAGGCCAAGGTGAAGCCGGAACTGAACCTGACAAGTGGTGCAATGTTCACAGCCTCTCACCCACCAACATCCCCAAATCCTTCTTGGCAGAGCTGATCTCCACCTGTTCACCCCTTAGCCTGGATTGTTACTGGGGTTGTCCCACTTTGGTTGCCGCACCAGCACTTGAGGTTCCTGTGGGCCAGCGCTCGAGCTTGTCCAGGTTCCTCTGGGGTCCTCCCAGATTCGTGTCCTTCTTGTGTCACCTGCACCACTCAGCTTGATGTCATCTGCAAATTTTCTGAGAATGTGCTTGCTTCCTTCTTGCTGCCTATTAAATATCTTAATAAAGATATTAAATAGCAGTGTTCTCGATACAGAATCCCGAGGGACATCACTGGTCCATTGGGACTCTGAGCCATTGACCACTACCCTCAGGCTGCAACCATCCCACCACTTTCTTACGCATCTAAACAGTCCGCTTGTGGAACATGATAATTCAGAAATGTTCACAGCCACTGAATCAAGAAGGGAAAGCTATAAAACTATTATTGTTGTATTTCACACTTAATGCAGTATTTACTGAGTGTTTAGCTGGACTGCAGTCATGAAATGTCAGTTTATAAAAGTGAAAAGTTGAATGTGTAAAAGTATGAAAATTCTCTGTCAGATACTCTCAAATTTTGTACGTGTGTATGTGGTTAATTTTGAGAATTGCAGAACTGTAGAAAAAATTGATATAACCATATAATTTAGATTTAAAGACTCCAGCGGTATAATCAGAGGATTCAAACATTTCCCACCAAGAAAATTTAAAACATGAGCACAGCTCTGGTCTTAATCTACTTATTCAGAAAAGAGTATAAAGATACCTCTTTCTTACATTCAAACTGTTTTAAAACTTCTGCAATTATTTTTATGCTGATGTAGTTTACTGATCTGCTGTTATTTTCAATGTTTCTGACTCCCATTTATATATTTTAATTTTATCAGATAGTGAAAATGGATTCAGATACTTCCAGATGGCTTCCTGTGGACAAGATAATCATATCAAACTCTGGCTTATTTTGTTTGCAGATTTCTTAGGTTTGTATAGAAATGTTTTTTGAATATACCAATGTCTTAGGTCTTTAGTGACAACTAACCACAAGTTGAAAGTTATCTTTCAATTATTAGCTGGAGAACAGCTAAGGCATTCAGCACTTTGTGATGCTGTGCCATGACGACTTTATTTAGCAATCTGTTTATCAACAAATATTGAAAGTAAAGATTTAAAAAAATTCTACTGTGGCCTTTCAACAGTTTGATAGGTTGAAACTTCTTAATCTGCATGGCCAGGGAGAGGTTTGTTTTCATGTTTCAGTATATCCTGGGCCTTGAATAAGAGCTGGAGAAAAAGAATGTTAGCTCCTGCAAAAACTATGATGTAGAGACTAAGTAAATTGCCAAAAATATCTTCAGTGGGTACTTTTTGTAATCTCCTTTATATAAAAGTGTGTAAGGATTAATATTGTGTGTCCAGATACACATTTAATTATCTAAAACCTTGTGAGAATGCTAAGACTACAGAGTGATAAAGTTGGAGATATTAAAAGGGAAAGTTGTCTCTGTGATCTTTCTATCCCCTTTTTTGTAAATAGTATGTCACAGAGCCGCATCTTTGGTGGAGCTTTGGGCTTCTTAAAGCAGCTTGTGTTATACCTTGTCAAATATAGCCATATGTAATAATATACTTTTTGTATTTTTAGGTGTTCAGTTAAAATATAAATGCACACTGAATGGGCACTCTGCCCCAGTTCTGGCTTGTGCATTTTCATGTGATGGACAGATGATAGTCTCGGGGTAAGCAGCACCTTGTTGAAATGTCTGGCTGTCCAAGTTCACGCTTCAATATCATAAAAGAGAAAGTTCAAAAGAGTTAAAGATTTCTAAATATTTATTATCAGTAATTCATGAATAGTTCTGTGACCTCTAGAGCTGTTGAAGTGTCTTTACAATCAGCCTGTGTCTTGTAGGTTATTGAGTTTGAAATCTCAGGTTGTGGAAAAGGTCAATGAAACACTTTCCTTTTCCTTCTCTGCATCATTTTAATGTCAATGTATTTTTTTTAAGGTCTGTGGACAAGTGCGTCTTAATCTATGAAACTGTAAGTATAGCATAATACAGGATCATTTGTTGGGGTGTTGTCTTTAAATATAAGCTTCTGCAGTGTCATATCAATGAAAAAATACTAAAGAATACAAATGATACTAAGCCAAAATACTTACTGTGCATTTGGGGGCAGGAGGGGAAGGAGTCTAAGGAAAAATATCTCCTGAGAGTTGATCAGTCTTTCTCAATTTTATTTACATTGTGAGGATTTGTCAGTTGATTTCTCTGCAGTAGGGTGTTACTCAATTAATTCCATACTTACGAGTATTACAAGATTCATATTGAAGCGGAAGGATTTTTTTCTTATCCTAATTTTAGCTTAGCTTCCAAAGCATGGAAGACTACCTTTTGACATAAAATCAGGAATGGTGAACATTGAAATTCTGTAGTTAGTTATATGTAAAGTGCATATAAAATAGAAGCATAATAAAGAATTCAAGAAATTTTTTGTATTAAGTACAATGTCTTTAAAACCTATTGTTTAAGCATTTTCTATAATAATGTTGTTATTTCCTTTATGATTCACCTGTAAGTGTTACATATACCTTTAGTACTTTATAGTATTAAAAATAATAATTTTGCTGAAAATGAAGGATAAACATATTTTAAACTTCTTCAGCTTGCTCTGCACATACTTGTTGTATTGATACAATTTTTAAATTAGCATTAAAGTTTTTCACCAAAATCACTAATACAATACCTGCACAGTTTTTGGCCCAGTTATTTTAGTAGTTTGAAGTTTAGACAGGTATGTAAGATGTCCTCCAGAGTTCAGGAGCCTCAGAAAATTGGAAGATGAAGAAAACCACAGCCTAAATATTTCTTAATACTGTTCATCAGCTTTTATGGCCTTAGGTTTTTATCAAATGGGACAATAACTTTTCTAGTTCTGAAATTCTCCTTTGGAGATACTCAAAACCTACCTGGACACCTGCTCAAGGTGATGCTGCTTTAGCAGGGGGGTTGGACTCTATGATCTCCAGAGGCTCCCAACCGTTCTGTGATTCTGTGGGGAAATGTAGGGACAATAAACCTTTGTGGGAGGGAGATTTCAATCTATATTAGGGAACTTTGATCATGTTGGACAGCTCAAAATATTGGCATGCTGACTGATCACTTAGTGATTCAGAATAATTTTGCTCATCATCTTTCCAACCTGTCTGTACCTGTCAAAGAAATGCTATTTTTCATAGGAGGAAAAATCTTTCCGTAATAAGTTAAAACTGCCAAAATTCAGGAATTTCGTTTTTTAGTTAGTATTTAGTGACCAAATAGAGAATAGGCCAAATAGATGTGGTTAATTATTGGTCCAATTGATGGCTTGTGGGTTGACCCCCACAACGACCCTTTTGTTCATTTCTAATACAAGATTTGTAGAAGAAATGTCTTTATCTACACAACCAACCAGCCATTATGGATTTAATTCAGTCTGTGTTTTCGGCACTCTTCTCCCTGCATGTTCCATGCTGGCTGATTGTGCAGGGGAACAGTGCTCCAGGTAATCAAATAGGGGCTTAAAGCAGGAAATTCAAGTTGCATTTCTGACTCTGCTGCTGATCAGCTTTCTCAAGGTTGTGTAACTTCTCTGAAGTTACCTTCTGTCACCTTTCAATAAGCCTGAAAGGTACCTTCTGTAGCCTTTCCCTGTTTTGAAAGGAAGCAAACAACTTTTTTTATTCTTTAAGATTTAAAATCACAAAAACTCTTTTACAGAGTACTGGCAATACCCTTCATACTTTGTCTCAGCATACAAGGTAAGAAATCAGCATGATTATTCTGTTTCATAAATAAAATAAATTCTTTTCTAATGAATTTTCAGACTTTTTTTTTTTTATTTGTAGATATGTTACAACTTGTGCTTTTGCACCACATAGTCCCTTACTTGCCACAGGCTCAATGGATAAAACTGTGCACATATGGCAGCTTGACCTTAAGCAACCCTGTGCAGGTCAGTGTGTGAAGTATTTGAAATCTATTCTTTTAAATTCAAAACACCTTCTGAAGATGCAAAAATCCCTCATTCTTACCTGCACTTAATGTGTAACATGAAGTGTAATGTGTAATGCCCAGAAGAGGTATTCTCTTTTTGTAAAGAAAAATATACTAGATGTATCTTAATTTTATTAATTTGCTATATCTATTTTTTTGATATTTGCAATTGCTTATTCTTTGGGCAGCATTTAAGAGATGAATGTTATTGCCAGAGTGTTGAAAGTCTTCTTGGACACCCATAATTTGCAACGAGTTGAAAATACGCTAATTGCAAGTGTAATTGTCAATTAGAAATGCACCTTACCAGTCCGTTATAGGTGAAAAACTAATTGTACAAATGACATTAGCGCCATTAATATAGGATAACTAATGGTACAAATTACACCAGCAGCTAAAGTTTGTGGAACAAAGGTACATATTGTCTTTGTTCAAAGCACAAAAGTAAGTTTGGATTTTGGTGTGCTTTCTAAGGAAGTGCAAGATGATTCCAGCGTCCGCTTGCACTTTTCTGGTTTGTTCAATTCAAATTTGACAGAAGTGTAGGCATTTAAGAGATTAAATTCCTCTAAACTTTGAAAATTGATAGGTAAAAGGTAAACCCAAATTTCTGCCCTCCCTCACAAAGGAATGTCTAAGAAGCATTTCTTTTCTTAGATGAAGAATGTATAGTACTGAGAACACTTAAAAATGGGATCTATTAATGACCTTGTTTCTTTGAACTGAGAATTTCATTGTTATTTGCTTTTGGGGGGGTTGTGGTGAGATTTTTTTTTTGTGGGGGAGGGGAGATGGTGTTGTTTGTTTTTAATTTGATTTTTTGTTTGTTTTGGTTTTTAACTCTTTTTCATTTTCAAAGGAGATACTGTACAAAATGAATCAAAGGTGGCTATTGAAGACTGGTCAGAGGATGATGTTTCAACCTGGCTCTGTGCACAGGATTTAGCAGACTTTGTTGGACTTTTCAAAATGAATAACATTGATGGCAAGGAACTACTGAATCTTACTAAGGAAAGTCTCGCTAATGAATTAAAAATTGGTAAGAGTATTGAAATCCAAATAGTTTTTAATCTCTGGAGTACTTTGAAATGTTAGAATGAAAGCAAGTTAGGAGTTACACACATGGATTTTTTTCCCCCTGAAATGCCTTTTTAATTTCATTTCCAGGGCTGTTAAAAACCCCCTTATGTTACATTGTCCACAGTATTCCTTTCTTTTGTGGATGTGTTTGCTCATACCTGGAGACATACAATGCACTTCTACTAATGATGCTGTTAAATGGTCTTAACTGATTTTGTTTCTATTTTCCTTGTTCGATCTTGTATTATTAAGCTGAGGAAAAGGAATTTCAGCTTTTCTCTATAATTCATGTTTCTCACTTTGGTAAATAGGTTGGTCTATAGTTTTTCCTATCAGTCTGCAGAAGTGCCATGTTTAGAATTGCGGGTGTTCACCAGCCTTGAATCAAACCGTAAAATTCCTAGTGTGCATTTGATGATGACTTTCGGTAAGGACCAAGCAAAGCTTGCCTGGCTCAAACAATTTTTAATACATCAGGTTCATACACTGTCCTATTGCTTTATTGCAAAACTGTGATTACATTTTAGAAGGAATCAAAAGGAAGCACCACATTAGTAATGATTCCACAGTGGTCATTATGAAATAAGAAGTTTAAAGATAGTGAACTGCACTGGAACTTCTGAAATACAAGTTCTCTATTAATTTTGATGTCCAGATTTAGGTGTAAATTAGGTGCTAATATGTTTGTTAAAGTGAGGTCAAGTATAACAAAAGGCTGAATGAGGTAAGAAACCTTTTTAAAAGTACAGTTGGATATTGTTCATTGTAGGAAGACTGGTCCCTTCCTTTTTGTGTGTGTGTGTGGAACTGGTCTATATTGGATCATATTATCTCTGTGTAACAGCTGGCTTTGTTGAAGTCTAGAAATAACGGAAATCTGGGAATCTGTCCGGAACTGTCATCCATGAAAGACACTTTGCTTCCTCAGTTTATGCAAACATTTTCCTTAGCATTGAAGTAGCCTAAAACTTTGTTGCAGCAATTGCCAGCTGAGGCTAATCAGATAGCGCTGACTAGAAAGTTCTGTGAGAATTGAATGTACTGTGACTTGCTATAAAGAGAGTTCTCTGTGGGGAAAGAAATCAACAAAGGTATAGAAATTATGGCCTCATATATCTGACTTGAAAAATTGCTCTCTATCTGCCTTAGTTCAAGCATCTACAAAGTAGAAAAATACTATTTGCCGAAAATGAACAACATTTTCTGTGTTACTCAAATTCCTGTTATACTAAATTTTAGGTGTCTACCACCATACAGATGCTTGAATGAGCATGTCCTTTCTCTCCTTGATAATCTGTTTTCTTTGCTCTGAGACTGTGATGTAAGATCTTGCTAAAGACCTCCAGAAGTTTTTCAGTCTTTGCAGTTTGGAGGACATCAGTGTTCTTTTAGAAACCACAGGCTCAGGCACCTTTCAGTTGTGCCGTTGTAAGCCCTAGACAGCAATGCTGTACAGCAGGTGCAGTGTAACAGAGGTGGGTATGACCAGGCGTGTTGAATGTCAACATGAAGGCAAAGGGAAATCCAGACTCTGCACAGCTGTACCTTCCCACTGCCACTGCTTTGTCCCGTGCCAAGGGCCAACCCTGCAGCATCCTGTGGCAGGGTGTGGCTGCAGAGCAGCTCTGCACTCACACTGTGTAAGTCAATTGTGTGGCCACCAGGCCACTGCTCTGCCATGGCTCTGCTGCACTTGCACTGTTTTTACTGATTGTTTTCATTACTGCCCAAAGTTCCTGTTGTACAGCAGGAGAGAGAACCTGTGGCAGAGCTGACTGGAGTGGGAGCCAGGGCTGGCTGCAGTCTTTTGGTTTAGGGGGTGGTGAGATGGAGCTATGTCTCCTGTAACACAGCTGCTGACTATTCCAAGACCTGACCTCTTTGCCTTACCTGTCTGCGCTGTCGACTTCATGTACAAATAATTTTTCAGAGTCTCTAGGCCTGCGCAGTAAAGTTCTCCAGAAAATTGAAGAACTGAGGATGACAACGATCTCGGTTTCTGTTCCTGATGAGTTCCTATGTCCTATAACAAGAGAGCTTATGAACGATCCTGTCATTGCCACAGGTATGTCTTTACATGACATGGATTAAAACGAATTACTTGAGGGTAAAAGATAGGCCCGTTTTTGTGTTCCAACACCTATTTTAACATCACCTAGATGATGTTAGAACCTAGAAAGATAAACTGCTCTAAATAGCTGTTGCAACAAACCAGAATTGTGATAAACATTTAATTTGCTGAATTACAGCTCTGATATGCAGAAAAATACTGTATCAAGGAACTTCTTCCCTTTCTTAATGTGCCTCCCTTTATGTGCCTTTGTAAATATAATTACAAGCCTAATTACAGTGTTGGCTCAGTAAGTGCAAAATGGAATTTTGCATTCCGTGGGGCAAAAAGAAAACAAATCAAACCAGATTTCAAATCAAACCCCCACCAAAAAAAACCCCCAAAAACCCCAGGCTCATTACTATGCTTAGCACACCATCTGTAGGGCACTTAAAAGTTTGTACAGAATGAGACTCCTTTAAATGCAGCCATTGGAACTGTGATATGCCGGTAGTTAAAATATTTTATGAAGAACTATTGTTTTGTAGTTCTATTCTTGGGGGGAGAGGGAAGGATGAGTATACAAACATCAGAAGATCAGTATAATTTTTTTTGTTGCTCTGTAAACAGTAACTAACTTCATCCAGTTCTGAGGTATTAAAGCAGACTTCTGAGAATTAAAATAGCCAAAATATGAAGACATTTGCTAACTGCTGGAGTGATAGTTGCTTTATTCAATAAAGGAGTAAGGAGACAAGAAGAGGCCCAGGTTTGTATTCCACCACAGCTATTCCTATGTGACTGACACTTAGCTGGGGCCTAATTTCTGTTCTTTACGGATCAGCTGGGTCAGCTGCCAACTCTAAGAACAGAAGTCCTGAGCCTGGGCAGGTGGTGAGGGCTCTGTACAGGTGCAGCTCAGGGCTGGGTCAGCCAGGTGGACAAGTCTCCTCTTCAGCAAAGCAGCAGGCTTTAGCTGTGTTGGGCAATTGATGGTAATGCGCTTTTACTTCACATTATGGATCATTCAAGCTGAAAAAGTCTTATTTAACTTGTGCATAATATATTTTGGTGCTTTGCAGGCAGAGATAGATACATGAAACTAGCCAGAACTGTTTATATCCACAGTTAAGATTTCACATACAGTGTATTTATTCTAGAGCTCAATTTTCCTGTTTGGATGTATTTCCTTACTTCCCTTTTACATTTAAACAGCTAACATCTGCACAGTGCCACAGTGCCCAAGCCTCTGTAATATGAGCTTTTGTTAATGGTTTCTCTGCAGATGGCTATTCCTATGAAAGGGAAGCAATGGAAAACTGGATCAGCAATAGACGATCTAGTCCCATGACGAATCTTCCTCTCCACTCTCTTATGCTCACACCAAACAGAACACTAAAAATGGCCATTAGTCGCTGGCTAGAGAGTCAGCAGAAATAGGTAAACCACTTAATTTTGAAGTTGTTTGTTAAAATTAATTGAAATTTTATGCAGCTGGAGGAATTAGTTGTATCAGAAACAAATGGAAAGAAAAACTCGTGTTTCTCTTCTAGCTGTGGCGGTTCAATCTTCACTGGTGGAAACTCCCAGAACTACTTTAAGTTCCTGGTAGTTCTACTTTGTGGTATTCCTGTTTAAGAATCAAGTACTCAAACTCAGTTTTTCAAATAAAATTTTCTTATAATTTTTACTATGTTTATGAGTTTTGAGTCTTCATCTTGTCAAGTCAGTCTTTCAGAAGGTAAGAAATAGCAAAGTATAGGATCTGTATTTCTTTTTCTACTCTAACAAACCAAAATGTGTCTGTCTTTCTCTGTTCCCCATTACTGGACATGTAGCTGGAAAAGCTGGGAGAGAGTTTCTCCTGTTAATCATCAGGGACTGCATCTCATCCCACAGGTATATTAATAATCTTTATTTTGTACGGAAAGAGTACAGTAGCTGTGCAAAAATAGAACTACAGGACAAGACTAATATAGGACTTGTACAAAATATCAAAGAAACAGTAAACAATAAATAAGCTAAAGTGTAATGATACAAACTGCAAGAGAATGTGTAGAGCTGGGTATAACTGTTTACAATGTACATAGAACACTGTAATCAAGCATGATGGGAAGAGTATAAAGCTGAGCACTCCAACTGAATTGCACTCATAGGAATGTCACTGCAGCAGTTCATTTTCAGTATGTTCTTGCCAATAAAAATCCTCATGTCCTTAAAAAACCAACATCTCAACTTCATCCTGTCATGCAACTGCACATATGCTGTACGCTGTTCCTCAAACTTTCACGTTCACTCCATCCCTTTCTTGGGTTTCCCACAAAAAAATTTACTAAGCATTGAGTTGTTGTACCTTTTCACAAACAATAAATCATGTTGCTTTAAGATAGCACCCAAAGGTGATTAGCTACCCTATATAAAGTGCGATTATTGTTAATAGGCCATAATATTGTGTTCTTCAGTGCAATAACCAATATGGTCAAAGCCTCTCAATACACATGCAAATGTCACTCATTTTATTTAATTTCTTCTATTTACTAAAAATAGTTATATTTACACATCAAAGCATGGCTGCTTATAGTTTACTCATACACAAATTATTTATGCTTCTTAAATGTACATCATGCAACCCAAATTAAATCCCACTAGAAAAGTGATAAAATAATTTGATTTTAAAAAAAAATGCATGCATGTACAGATCTGAGTATTCTGCAGCAGATTATCTCCCTTAGTGCTGCTGTGAGACATCAGCACGTAAGCATTTGAGAGGCACAAGTACAATGTATGAGATGCAAGAGAACCAAAAGCCAAGACTGAAGCCATATGTGAAAGGAAAGGCTTATTTAATGGTAACATGTAATGGAAAGGATTTCTCTGCTTGAGCTCCTAGGCCAACCTGAGTCTTTCTACACTAATTTGTTATTCCAGTTACTGTCACTGCCCTGTGATGGTAGGAACAGTTGGAAGTGGTTGTATCCCATTAAAGACTGCTCCCTGCGAGCCAGCCATGCTGAGGCAGTCAGTGTTTTGTAGAGCAGTCAGACCCTGGGATGTTGTGAGCCCAGTCTACCCTGTCAATGTACAGAACAGTATTTATACATTTGATTCAATGAATGATCGCTTTGGTTTTGCCGTAGTGATGTGACTGAGGTGGCCATCCTGAGTGCTGTGGGATGGCAGTTTGGCTACAGCATCAGGGTATAAATGAGAACCTTGGTTGGGTGATCTGCTGTCTGTACAGTGGGGAGGGATTTGGCACGTGAACTCCTCACGTTCTTTTGCTTGCACGCTGCTCTGGCTGCCATCTCCCAGGGCAGCACCTGTAGAGGATCCCTTAGTTGAGTAGTGTTTGACTGACAACTGCTCCAGGTTGGAGGGCTGAATGCCTGCAGAAGCAACATTTGTGGATAATCCATCTGCTGCCTGAGAGTGCCAACTGCGACTAGATTGTGTGTTTTGCTGCTGAAACCTTGCAGTCTTGTCCATGATTCCCATAAACGGGGTATGGCGAGGTCGGTGCTCAGTGCCCTGAGCTTGACTGATATTGGTCTCCTTGAGTCGAACATCTGGGCCCAGCCCCTTAGCACTGCCTGCCAAACTGCTGGCTGAAGTGAAGCTGCTTGATGAGCTGGCAAGAATCACACTACTGGATGGAGAGCCAGAAGAGTCACCACTGGGTACAGGGCTTTGCTGCCTTGAGTCACTGAAATTCACTGGAGCAGAGGCTGTTGATGTGTCACCAGGTTTAGACTTACTAGCAAAAGAACGAGAAGAGAGAGTCTCATGATGCTGTGGATGTGAACGCTGGTTGGACACAAACTTCTCATTGTGCAGTTCAGCAGTGGGATCTGTGGAAATGCTTCCAGATGACAATGTGCTTGTCCCATCCACCTGTTCACTTCTACAGTGCCGGATGGGCAAGGGACTGTGGGGAAGATGCTGCAAAGATGATTGTGGCTTGGTGCTACATTGACCGCTTCCTGGTTTAGATCCAGGCTGGATGGAGCTCAGATGCTGATTAGTTTTTACAATCTGTGCCTGCTTTGTTGGCTGCATAATCAAGCCTGGCTCTCTCAGGTACTTGTTGCTTGTTCTGCTTTGAGGGGACACACACTGAGCTTTCTGAACGCCTTCTTGAAGAGTCCTGCTAAATAATGAAGCAGCTGAGGAACACTGCAGCCTTTGTGGAGGAGAAACAGATTCATTGGGGCGTGGCAGCTCATCTTCCCTGTCTTGAAGATTAAAATTATCATTCACACCCGGTACAATTCCTTCCTCCTCATTATCAGAATTGTTGTTTCTTTCAAGTAGCTGTGGAGACTGATGCTTCTGTTGCTGTGTTCTCTGGAACTGTTTGCACTCCTCTTCCACCCGAGCCAAGAGACGTTTTATCTCCTGATTGCTGGGGCAGATCTGAGTGGCTTCCCGTAGGTCAGCAAGAGCAGCAAATAGTTTTCTGTTTAGGAAGAAATAAGTAAACAATGGAAACTGGAGTAAATCTGTGTCCCAGCATTGACTACTACTAATCTACCTCTACCCTTTCAGCAAAATGTCCTGATTTGTTGCTTCCTGCTGCAGGTGGTGACAAATTGGAACTGGAAATTCTCCACCTCAGGAAATTCTTAACTAGTGTAGAAGTGGAGACCCAGCCCTAAACACTCCCCTAAAGTATCCTGACACCCCATGCAGGCAGGCAGGAGAACTCTCTGCTGGGAACACCAGAAACTGACACTTTGTCTCACAAGCTCTTCCAGAGTAGGGAACCTGCTGAACTCTGCTTCATGACCATTTATTGTTTTGTTTAGAAAAGACATGGTGAATCAAAAAGGCACCTCTTCCTGTACTTCGGCTACACCACTATAGTTTGTTATTCTTTCAACCTAAAGAGATAGTTCCTGCTCTCTCCCCTTACTTTTTGTCTTCAACTGCTAATGATTCATCATATTCTTTCCTATCAAAGCAGCCAGTAATAAATCATAAGCTTGGCAATAAATAATGAAGTGCTGGAGTTGGGTGGCACACTGCTGGTCATATTCTGCTGAGTCATGTGGAGCAACAGACCCATTGACTGTTACATTTAAAATAATCCCTCTTCAAATGAATTTGTTACTTTCTGGACTGCCTCATAAGTACAGAGTATTCAATATCACTATTTGCATGTAGTTGGCTTTATCTGATTAGAGAGACCTAGTACAGATGCAAAGTGCACTAAAAAATAATTTTTCCTTTGCAAATTTGAAATGTAACTAGCAAAAAAGAGCAAGTTATTAAAAATGGCACAGAAACAAACAGTACCTGCTGTTCCTCTTGGCTCTCGCTCTGGCATAATAGGCTTCGTAACACTTAGGCTTCAGATCCAAGGCTTTGGTAGCAAACTCTTCAGCCATTCCAAAATCCTATTAAAGGAATCAAACATGCTTGTTACACGGTGCCAGTCAAAGCAAGCTGCCAGCTGTAGGTCATGCTCTGGCTCCAGGAGCACAGCCAGCGCATGTGGCAGAGGCTCCTGCCCCAGTCTGCAAGAGCAGGTATTTGCTCAAAGCACACACGGGCACTGCCCTAGCACCTGGTTGTGCTGGTTGATAACAAAGGTAACAGTGTTTTTCATTCAGTCTTTTAAAAGTACCACAAAGATCCAGTAGTTCATCATTCCACAATAACTGCATGACGTAAGACCAGCTGTAATAGATCCTCCATGGCAACACGCCTTCATCTTATAAGCCACCCATTTATTGACATGAAAAAGACCAAGATCAGGATATAGTGAAAAGGATTTTAAAATAGCACAGATAGATGTCCACATACAACCCCAGTAATGCAGTAGGATATAAGTCTCAGATTCCCACTGCCAGAGGCAGCAGACTAACAGCGAGAGCTTACATTTGTTTTGCGGCGACATCGTGACAAGTTCAGGTATAATGAAACTCTCAGCTCAGTGAAGGCTTTCATTTCCTCACCAAACCCTTCCCTTGGGAACTTCCTCAATGCATACTGATAGCGCTGTGCTGCTTCCCTCATCTTGCCTTTCTGCAAATTTTAGGGAACAAGAGGTTTTTCACAAACTTTTAATATTGCAATACTGTTGCCAAAAAACATATTTATATTTGACATCTACCAAGAGATGCCTTTCAAGTAGAAAACACAGAGACAGATTTTTTAATAAACATACACAATATGAACTACACTGTCAGAAAAGCACAGTGAGAGCCTGCATATTAAACAGAGTTTGTGCCCCTTTGTGAACCCAAATGTTTAATGGTATTTGACAAGGATAATACTTGCACTAATATGTACTACTAGTACCAGAAAAAAAATCATATAATCTGGTATAAAGACAGATTAAACAGAGTAGTAATATATCAGATTATATAACTGAAAAGGAGGCATAAAGGCATTCAGTCTACCTTCAGGCAGAAGTCCAATGTTCTGCTGCCAGAAAAGAAAGAAAAATCTACCTACTTTATAGAGCATATTTCCTTCTTCCATCAGTTTCTGCAGAAGAATCAGGAGAATATCAGGTTTGGAGGTGGCCATTGCCCATGCTGCATTTCCTGCAAGTTAAATTTTAAGGCTCTCTGACAAAAGGGAAGAAAGTGTATTTCTGCTGTCTACCACAGTAGAAAGCCTGGTCCTACTTCAGTATACATTCCACCTACATGGAACCAGTATTACTATTATCATCATAATTAGGGTGTACACATTTAAAATGCATCTATGCCGCCACGTGGACAGCAGCCAGGTAATAAATGGTCTGATACATTTTACCCCTGTGAAGGAATGTATAGAACCTGTATTTAATCACACTTACTACCCAAATAGTATGAAATAGCGATTCAAATGTACTAAATATTCAGTAATTATCACATACACAACTGCATCATGTACTTGCCTGCTGGCAATACATAACTTACATTTCTTTGGCCTACCCTTTGTAAAAATACACAGTTCTATAGTTTATTAGAAGAATGTTATTTAAAAGTAAAATTTCCTAATCTAAATCATTAATAGTGCCAGAATTATGTATCAGTAATAGCACAATCACTGTTTTCTTGTCTTAAGGCAATATATAATAAGGCAGATTAACCATATACAGTGACTCCTCCAGACCTCACCATCAGCATACATCAAAGAAGGAGCAGAAAGAAGTCCTTGCATTTCCTCACTTCTGAAGTGAGTCTTGTGTGTCTGCCTTTAACGTTTCTCTTGGGTGGGCATCTGCAAACCAGACAGCCTGCAAAAATCTGGTGTTTTATTTCATCTACTTTACAGAAATAACTAATTCTGGCAGAGCAGAACCCAGTTGTTTGTCATGGTGCAGGGCAGTTTCACTAACCCAGCTTAGCTCCCTTTCTCAGCAGCATGACCACGACTGAGGTATTGCGGCAGCCAATCGCTCTGTCCAGTGGCCTCATGCCACTGTGGTCCACATGCTCAATCATTGCTCCTTTCTCCACCAAATACTGCACCTGGGAGAAGAAATGAGACATGCTTTGTAACATGGCTTTTGGTAGGAAAGACAGACCAAGGAAAATATTAAGGTACCATGTAATCTTCCTTGGAACACACTGAGCGTATGCTGCTGAGTACAGTACAGCCATCTAAAACCCACCAAAGGCACCACAGCACAGGCAGGCTGGTGGGAAGCAGCAGTTCTTTCCCATAACCATTACTTGCTCAAGTGCCACCAGCAGTGATCTTGTAAGGGCAGAGGCACCAACAGACCCACCTGTGGACAAGCCCACAACCCACAGCCATGGGCCTGCTCAAGGACCTCTTTACTGGCATTGTCCGTGTCCCAGCCTGGCCAGTAGCTGAGCACAGACTTACTGAAGGGACTGGTCTAGGCAGGGAAATGGGAGCTGGAACCACTCCAGGACAATGACCTACAGCAAATGCAGGGACAGGAAGGAGCCTAGACACCTCTCATTCTCCAGCAGTCTCCAGTACCCTGTGTCACAGGTGAAAATACACAGTGTCTGAAAACTACCAAAGCCACTATGGAACCTGAGGACTTAATTACAATTTCAAGTTAATTCAGACAAAGGCTGAATGGGACAACATGCCACAGCGAGTTACATGCCACAGCAGCACCTGAAACAGACCTTGTGTATGTGAGCTGCAGAAACAGATGTGAGAGTGAGAGGCTGCGTGTACTCTTCTGTCTAGCTCCTTGCTGACCTCTCAGATCTGTCCACAGTGCACACAGACCTGAGTGTGCCCTACCTCTTCTTGAGGTATTTCCTCTACAAAGGCACCAACTCACCAGGACCCTGAGAAGGGACCTCTGTAGGTTTGCAGCGTAATTCTGGGCTTCTAGTTATCTAGAAAATGCTTTCCTGAATAAACATTTTCACTGCAGTCAAGATGAGAGCAGTGTAACCCTCTTGGCTACTTCCCCAAATTTCCTATTTTGGTAGGCAATATTTTTTATAAATTCTAAATTTTTCTAACTTTTTCTTGAATGTTATGTTTTGTTATACTTACAATATCAGCATCCCCATAAAAAGCTGCCAAGTCTAGGGGTGTTCGTCCATTTTTGTCTGTCTGATCAGTTGCTGCACCTTTCTCTACTAAATACCGAACTACTTCCTTGTGGCCTTTCAGACATGCCCAGCTCAGAGCTGTCAGTCCTTCCTTGTCCAGAGATGAAACAGTTGCACCTGTAAAATGAATATGAACTTTGTTATGAAGATTCTCTGTTCAAGTGAAAAAATTCCTTAACTCACCCAGATGCAATCCCTGGTGCAGCTGTAATCTGCTATTTATTTTCTACCTTCAGAAAGGAGAAATTCCACAGTGCTCAGATGTCCTTCACAAGAAGCCACCATCAATGGTGTCCGACCTTGCTTGTCACTTAAATTCACATCAGCCCCATGATCCACTAGAAGTTTAGCAATCTGAAACAGAAAACATCAAATTAAAATACATTCCTTGCATCAGTGGGGGTTTAGATTGGATATTAGGAGAATTTCTTAGAAAGTGCTGTCCAGCCCTGGTGCAGGGGCAGGGGTGGAATTCCCATCTGCCTCATCCCTGAAGGGATTTAAAAGCCATGTGGCTGCAACACTTTGGGACGTGGGTTACTGGTGGCCTTGGCAGTCCTGGGAAACAACTGGCCTTGATGGTCTTGGAGGGCTTTCCCAATCTTACCAACTCTATGATTTTATTAAATTGGCAGAATGAGATTTCAGCCGTAACAGTATGAACTTCTAACAGAGAGGACTATGGTGGTATTTATGGCAACCACTGAGAAGTTCTATGTAGCTCAAGCCCTGCCTGCAGTTCAGGGCCTTCTCCTGACAGGAGAGGCCAGCATGAGAAAGACTTCTGAATCCAAGGTTCTCTCTCTGCACGGCAGCAGTATAAAGGATCTGAAATCACCTCTGATCTTGGTCTAGGAAATAAAATATTTTAAACTCATGTTATTTTTCATGTATATTATAACTAGGACAGTTGTGAGGCCAATGTGCTTTTTAAGTTATTTCCAGAGATGCAAAGGGTTTGGAAGTGAAGCTTCTGAGCATATCCCTCTAAAGCAGATGCAAACCCGTATTAGAAAACTGACATTAATTATTTTCAAAACTAGAGGTGGGAAGAACCAGGGACCACCTCCCAGAGCATCCCCAAAGCTGTGCCAGACCTGCCAGTGGCCCTGCCGGACGGCGCAGAGGAGCGGGGGCACGCCTCTCCTGCTGGCTCTGGTCACAGCCGCCCCGTGCCCAAGGAGTAACCTGCACACTTCCAGCTTTCCTCTTCCTGCAGCAGCTGTCAGGGCTAGAGAAAGCATTTGCATCAACATCAGCCCTTGGCTTATTTGGCCTTTGGACACACGCACAATATGTGAGTGTTACTGAATCCCCATTCTTTCACCTTTTCACTGTGACACTTACTGAAAGCTGAAAAGAACAAAAAAAGAAAATACTTTCCCCATCATGATTTTTTCCCCCTCTTCTATTTTGCTCATATTGTGTTTTAAACAGAACTTGAAATTTAAATTTTGTTGTTTGTGTTGAAGCCTCACCAGTCATGCCAACAAGTATTAAAAAATGATGATAATAATAATTAAAATAATTAATGTGTGACTTATGCAAGAATCAGCAAAGAAACTTGCTCCTCCAGCTTCTAAAGCCTAGTACCTTCCATTTTCTTCTAAGAAGTGGGTCAAATTGTGAATTTCCTGTTACTCAATTTTAGCACTTTCAAACACGATCAAGTAGATTTTTTTTTTAAATTCCAATGAATGCTGAAAGCAAAGGAAATTACAAACACTGGAGGAAGAAGTAATTTTTTCTTTTTTAGCACTTATCTTACCCATTCCCTCCTCAGTCGATGAAACTGCACTGTGTAACAGTTATAACAACTGTTTAGAGCTGAACAACTGGAAAGTAACTGTTATGAATATCAATATTATCAGCAAAACAGTCGAGCCTTGTTCAAAAATCCCCCTTTTAGGGAGTTCACTTCCTCAGTGAGTGAAGATTCCCAATATATTATGCAAGGATTTCAATAAAAAACACTGACAGGAAAATACTGAAGAACAAAATTAATTTAGAAACAGATGTATGGCTTTTGGAATTCACTGGATTTGCAACAAGGGTTTTGTACATGTGAAGGAACAAAGCGCATCTGCTTCTCTAGGATGTGAGAGGCCACTGACCATCATCCCAGTGCTGCTCCCCCACCCTTAGCTGTTTCCATGGAATGGAGATGCCACCCACAAGGCACACCAGGGAACTGCAGTGCAGGCATTACTGTCTGCCTTAAAAACTACACTTGGCCTTTCCCAGATGTCCAAAGGCAGATCTCTCCTTCCAGTGCCTAATCAGAACAAATGAGGCTATGGCCAAGCATTTTCTGAAAACGAATGATATTTAAACAAAGGTTCTCAGACAGAGAATCCCATCAAATTCCACACTAAAACTTAAGCACTGTATTTCCACAATTTTCCATTTAGTTAAAAAGTCGGTAACTTACAGTAATTTTAATATAAAATAGTCCTTCAATACTTGAGATGAATAGATTCAGTAAGTTAAAACCATACTTATAAACTGCATTTTATTATTAAAACCAGTATTTTTCATTATTTTTATTATGGAGAAATAAATTCAAAAAGTAAGATTAAAAACTCTTTATTTTTAAATTACCAATGCTAATTAGGAAACACACAAGAAGGGAAATACCTGTTTCTCCCCACAAGGCATCAGTGTCATTGATGTCCATGTCATGGTCTTTTACAATTGTCAAGATGTAACGAACCACCTGCCAAAAACAGTGGGCAGAGATGTGCTGAGCCACAAGAGCATCAGTTGTCACTCGTATGATACAACAAGGGAGAAAAAAATGTAAAACAAGTGAGAGTGCTTCTCTCTCGATGCATATAATCCATAGAAAAGAAAATCACTATTACTCAGAAACAAATTCAGTAGGACTTTAGAATGACTTGAAGACAAGTGAATGTTATTGAAAACAGTTTAAAAAAAGCCCAGTGCTCTTCTGTGAATTTGTTGTTTGGCATGACTATGATTTAATGAGCTCCCATGTGGCCTATACAGAACAGAATAATCAAAATAAACAATGGCAAAAAAAAAGTCTCCAGTTCAGTGAGGAAATTCCAGATCATCTAAAACAGGAGAGCAAAAATGAGAATATTTGCTCAATACATTTTGTAAAATGGTGATACCTAGGTTCTTCCTTCCACATTGGTTATAGCTTAGCTGTTTTTCTAAATTTCTTCCCAGAATGGTCTAAGCACATGCTGATAAATGGTAATTTTTAAAGCTGAAATAAGCTTTAAATTAAGTTATGCTGTGTTTCTACAATATTAAGGAAATCTGTGTTTTGAAACCACCTGCTAAAAGATCACTAAATGAAAACTTTTTCTCATGACTGTTTTAAACAGATTTTCTAATGGGGCACATGGTTACTGAGGCTGCAGTCAACAGGTGAGGGAGGAGAATCATACTAACAAAGTCTGGGATGCTACAAGAAAAAACAAAGGCATGAGAATAGAAAGGATCTGTGTGTTTTCAGGCTGTCTGAAAACTGTTGTATACAATGTATGGAAAATCCTAGAATTCAAAATGCTGGGACATAATTTATTAAAATTCATGAAACACAAAGATCTTCTTTCCAGCTAAGAATACAGCTTCTTAATGTCTTAAAAATAGAGAAAGATTGACATTTTTCAGGTATGTATTTATGACTAATGTGATCTCTTCAGTTGATATACAGGAGTTGACTACTTTCATTTCATCAGTGGACAGTAAACAAGAACTTTCATGGGAGTAAAGGAATTATCCATTCATCCAAATTAACCATAGCTCAGACTCCTCAGGTTTATATTGTCAGACAAAGATGGCTTATATACCATATAATAAATTACCTGCACATAGACATTTCTGTATTTGGATCGTCTAAACAACTTCAAAGATCAGACTCTTTATCTTATAGCAACTCAAAACTAGATTTAAAAGAAGTAAATATTGAAACAGCTTAATTGAACAGATTTTGCTTCCACTTTGGAACATCACTTATTACATAACTAAGTCCCCTAGTCTAGCTGATCTTCATTCAAGTATCTTTACTTACCCGTTACTTTTCTATCAAGGTTAGAGTTTATTTTCCCAATGAACAGAAGACATACTTGTATTACCTAAATATCTAAAGCATTTTAAGTACTTCTTATGTGTTTATTTTTAGTGTTACTTCCCAAATTTCTGTCTAAAGTGACACTGAGTTGAAGCCTTTATGTTGGCATGTGCATCAAGCTAAAAAGTGAAGCCTGTGCGATTGCATGCAATGAAAAATTGGAAGAGAAAATTCAACCTGAAGTAGAAACATACTTGGGTCAATCAGTGATACAGAAAATCATCACCACCACTAGAGATTTAGGACTACTTCCAAGGACAAGGAGGAGAAAGTAGACAGAAAATTACATATAAACTAATTCTGAAGCAAACTGTATTATCAGATACTTAGCTAGAGCATTTAAACCAGCTACTAATACATACTACAATAAATATCTGAAGTGTCAACAATTCTTTCCAAGCCTCTTTTAAAAATAGCTGCAAACACTGCTGTACAATTCTGATTATTTCAAACAGATCTGGAAGTACCTGTATTGCCAACCCACCTGGCAGTGCCCCATGCTGGCAGCTGCTGTGAGAGCTTGTTGCAGTGCCTGGTGCTTCCTCAGTGAATCCTGTTCTTGGGAAGGAGCCACCCAAACCAGGCCAAGCAAGAACTCAAGGATTCCACAGTGCCCTCTCAGAGCACTATGGACCAAAGCACACTGGCCCTTCTTGTCTGCAAGGTCAGCCTGAAGGGGGGAAAAGGGAATGTCTGAGGTTATAAGATGCAGTGAAAGGCTGTGGAGAGGAGATTCTTCAGGGCACTATGAGAGAGTGGCTCTCACTCCTGACTTCCAGGATAAGGGGGAACATCTGGGGGATTACAGGCCCAATAGTCTCACCCGAGCAGCTGGGAAGGTGACAGAAAAACTAATCCCAGAGAGCACTTCCAAACACAGGAAGGACAAGGTCAGCAGGACCAGTCAGCATGGGCTTGCCAAGGGGAGATTGTGCTTAGCCTGCTGGACAGCCAGGGGCTCTGAGGGGACCAGAGGGTGGGTGAGGAGAGCTGGGGATGCCTTTGACTTCGACTTTAGAGGGCTCCAACACTCTCAGTAGCAGCCACTGACAAGCTGATGACAACAGGTCGTGAAAGTGCACAGTGAGGGGCACCCAAAACTGGCTGAACAGCTCTGCCAGAGGGCTGTGACCAGTGGCATGTGCAAAATGCTTCATGGAAGTCTGGACTCACCCGTCAGGCCCATGCCTGATAATTATACACTTAAAGCTTTTTTAAGGCCTTTGTATGACTCTTCTGGCTGCAGGCTTGGCAATGTTTGTGCACCAGCTTACCTTTGCACCTTTTCTGCACAGCAGTGACACGATGTTCATGTGACCTGCAGCGGCTGCATAACTAAGGGCTGTCATCCCGTTTTCTGAAGTTCCATCAATAGCAGCTCCAAATTCAAGTAAAAGAGTGACCACTTCTTCATGTCCAAGATGTGACTGAACACACAGCACTGGAGCATTATTCAGTACTTCAGTTCTGTAATTCACATTTGCTCCTGCCAAAATCAGCAGCCGACTCACCTAAAATTTAATTTAAACAAAACAATATTTTCCTCAGATTTGTCTGAATTTGATATTTTGATCAGGTACTCATTTGTTATGCCCTAATTTTGATGCAGATTTTATTGGCAGACATCAGCTTTAACACATATACAGCAATATACCAGTTTAAACTCTTCTCTTAGTAAATTAGTAATATTATTGTATTATTGAGCAGTGCACTCCCAAGAGAAGACCTGTCTCTCCCCTGAAACTCACTACACTCATCACAACTGCATGTGTGACTTGCTGCTACTCTACAACTACCTCCATTAAGAGAGAACCAGATTGCATAAAAAGAAAATCTCAAAGAAAATGGCCAGAGCATGCACGTGTGTGTTTATGTACACACGAATTTCCAGTCAAAAGCCTTAGCAGTTGGCTCCAATTCCAACTGACCTACTTGGATTTCACTATCCATCATCTAGGGATTCAAATAACAAAGTTGTGGTATTTTAAATCACTTCCTCTCACAGGATTTTCCCCTTTTACAACTGGCACTTTCCCACAGAAACAAAGAGCACTGAGCCCTGCCCAGCAAGGCCATGTGGGACATCTAAACCCCAAAAATGCAGCCACACATTCACCTGTGCTACATAGCACAGCCACAGAAGAAAAAAAGAAAAACCCTTCTTTCCATCAATACTATCAAGGAAAACTGATTTGAACTTTAGCAACAGCTTACAAAAGTACATGAAAGCTTGTCATAAAAGAGTTCAGATCCAGGTATTTTTCTTCTGAAGGGTTACACTAACTTCAGTATTCCCCTGCCCAGTGCCAGACAAAGTGCTGGCTGTACAGCCCTGCTGATGTTCTTACCTTCACGTTGGGTGTGTAGATGTTTCTTAGAGAAGCCAGGGCTGTAGACAGTCCATCAGTGCTATAACCAATCCACAAGGCTTGGAGATGACTGGAAGAAATTCCGGTCCTTTTACTGAGACCCTAACAGAAATAATATAACAGGAAATCTCTCTATAGAATAAGAAATCCTATTTTAATCTACAACTCAGTATAAAGAAATAAAATCTGGATCAATAGCACTATCAAATATTTTCCATAAGCTCCCAACAAATTATTCAAGCAAGTCAGAGAACCTCTATGATGTGTTCATATGAATAGGTCATAAAGCCTACAAAGCTGCAAGCTTTACCTTGAAAATATGAGCTTTAAGTATATGATGGCCAAGTTCCATAGTTTGTTGGCGGTTTAACTTTCCCTCCTGTCGAGAAAACATGAAAGCCAGTAGAGCATGTCCATTCCTAATAAAAAGGATTAAGAGAGAATCACTTTTATAACTGTATTTCAGTAAATACACATTTTTATGCCTGTTATAACAGTTCAACTTTGCCAGACTACTGAAACATACCATCACATCTAAACAAAATTCTTTCCATAACAAAATAATGCAAAATGAAAACCGGCAAATTTTGAAGATCAAACACTCCTGGTATTTATTTCTGTGCTGTCCCCTCACAGGGGGTCTGTGTCAACTTTGAAGTGGTTTACATACTGCTCTCTTTTGCATTCTCAGAGCCAGGAACTGCAGGCATTCTCAGAAAGAAGCCAATCCTTTCAGAATCACAAGATCCGAATACTTATGAAACCTGAGCGAAAACGTGTATTTAGTAATTCTGCACCTACATTAGTGGTGGTCAATGTTCTAGGAAACAGTGAGCGCAGCACAGCCCTGAGAAAACAAGGTTATCATATAGTATTTGTTAATAAGACTATACACTGGAACTGGGCAATTAGCCATATGCTACCTGGACTCTTCATCTGAGGGGGAAAGTTGTGGGAAACGACTTCTCATCCCATCTTCAGACATTTCTGAACAGAACTTTCCACAATCAGAAGCTTTACCTGGGTCCAGGCAGCTCCCACTGCTGCTGGGGCAAGCGCTGGGAGTTCCCAGTGTGGTGGGACCAAGGCTCCACAAGGCTGCAAGCCCCCAGTCCTGCCTACAGAACTGGTTCTGTTACAGCCAATTGAAAGCTCAGACAAGTCTTGGGCTGGTAATAATTTTAAGTGTCAGCATTATTTATTCTTTTGTAAAACCCAAAATCCGTAAACCCCAAGGAACATGAGAAAAAAAAAAAAGGGGGAGCCGACTGTGAGAACATGGCAAACAGTAGCAGCCACTATCTCTAACTCAATGAATTCTGGCTCTCCAAGTCACAGAAAGTGAGTTGGAACAAACTAGAACAATGCCAGCAGGAATATAATTACAGCACAAAATGTCTCAATATTTTTACGTTTAAAAAAGCACAAATGATCTGTTCCTTCTATTCCTGCATTCTACATTACATAGACAAGGTGCTGCTGCACAGGATTCTAAACAATTTTGCTGTGTTAGTAACAATATAGCACTCTAGTTTCTCCATGAAGGTAGCAAAGTCAGATGCAAACTTCTGACTTCCACAGAGTCAATAACACATTGTAAACTTTGAATCTTAAGTCACATTACCACTAAATATATAAAAGTTTTCATTTTGGAAAAAAATTAAGTGTACGTGTATTTTAACATCACTCTTTCCTCTCACCAATTGTTGCAATCAAATATAAAAAAACCCTGATTTTGGTTATTTGAACATGAATTACTGCAGTTTTAATTTACCTTGGCTCACATAAGAAGTCAGTATTTTCACCTTCTCCTCTCCAGACAAGCCATTCCCTGAAGGAAGGATGGCAGAACATGCGTGTTTTGTCACGTCTTTTGATCAGAAAACACGAAAGGGCTTCCATCCTCTGGCTGAAGTCTTCCCACTGTTGTTCACTGTTTATTTGTCCTGCATTAATAGCCTGGAAAATCTGGTCATCTGTCATGGGATGCAGGGATGCCAATGCCACATTCAATATGGGCTGAGCTCGCTCAAAAGCAGAGTTTGTCATGAACTTCATATTGCACTGCAGTAAGTACAGCTCTGACAGAGACACAGGAACAACCTTGTAGCTTGCACTTTTGATTACTAAATGACCTTTTTGGAAAAGATCCAGAGTGAGTTTCAAATAGAGAAAAGATCCCAGGCTTCTCATGATGAGGTGGTTACTCACTTTCCCAATTGTAGCTGCATCAGCTTTTCCATTTAAAGACATGTTGTTTATAATTTCCTGACTGTTGTTAATTCTGTACTGAATATAAGCATTCAAATCATCATGAATTCCTTTGTTGTCTGGAAAATTATCCAGGGATATTGCGATAAATGGTAGTGAATTTACCACTTCCTGTGGGGGGGGGGGGAATAGAAAAAAAAAGCAAACCAAAGACATTACAGTATTCCAGCTCTGAGAACTCAATGATGCATCTCTGCTACATTTCCCTTCTGCAGTGAGTACCAGATTAAAAAGAATTCCGTTACCCTGAGATGGTTTTGCAAATATTGCCTCCTCATAAGAGGCAGAACAGTATTTCTACATTTTATCATTTTTTATAGGAAGGTCTCAAATATTTCACTGACTAAACTCAACAATTGAAGAGGATGAGAAATAACCACTTCAAAGTCAAGGAAATGGAAAACAGTTACCAGAACTGGACCCTAAAACAGGCCCAGGAAAGGGGGAGGCAAAAGGAATGATCTATTAGGCAGGAATGTTTTATTAAGAAGTATCACAAATGACAAGGGAGAAAAAACTCCCCTTATCATTTCACCTTCCAGTAACAATGTACCAGAAAGGTGCTGTGCACACATCCCCAGCCCCATGTGCCTGAAGGTACAAGTACCAAGTACAGCACAGACATTTCAGCAGGTTCACCTGAACACACTTTCATGCTTCTGTTACACAGAATACTTTTATGTTTACGTAAATAAAGATCAAAAAGACCTTTATTTAAAAGAAACACTTCTGCAACTTCTAACATTAACCAGAAACTTCTTACATAGAGTAATATATTAGAAAGGTTTAGCAAACATCTCCCAACTTTCACAACACAAAAAGGCACTATTCCACTTCATGTAATTAAATGGATTTCAAAAAGCTGCACTTTCAGACTAGTGAGATGTTTTAAGCAAAGACACACTTCTCCAGTCTCCAGAATAGGGAGGGAATAGTCTCTGCTACAGAAATCCCTTCTTAAACCCAAAAATTTAGTTGAGAAATAAACTCTTCAGCCAGTTAAACTCAGCCAGTAAAACTCTGAGTGCTAGTGGCAAGAAGGCAGAGAAGAAATAAACTCTCGGAGACTGTACGGAAGCACATCTACACCTTAACACTGCACTCCTGAGGTACAAGGGAACAGACTCAAATTCATCATTTCTTGTATTAGCAACTCTACTGACAGCTGCAATAAAGTGATTCACAATGGAAAAGGCCTCCAGTATTGTATATGTGCACTGCAAAGAAACATGTAATAAAGGAAAGAATGAAAAAGCCAAGAGACTTTGAGTTCCTCCAAACCCAGTATTTTTCATAATAATGCAGCTGCACCAATATAAATCATCATTTGGTCTTTGAGAGTAAGAAAAGCATTAAAGGGTGTTTTTACCTGGAAATTAGTTCTTACAGTCACAATGAGCTTCAGCCAGGGAGGAAACATATAGATTATACTTGTGATAAATGACGAAATTGTGTCACCATAATCAGGTTTATGAAACTCAGCATCATTTAAACCATCTACCAAAATTATGTAGTCTTCCTCAGGAATCTTCTGCTCTGAAATTTGAGAATAAAAAAGGAAAGGATAAAAACACATTCTCCCTTAAAGTGACACACCTTTATCCTCCAATTCCGTATGTCAAGAAACAAAAATGTATCTTTATGCACACCAGTACATCTTACGGCATTTAAGCATTATTTAGGAGACTAAAAACAACATTAGAAGACTAAAAACAGTTTTAACAGGAATGATATACTCTGTTCATATGTAGGCAAAGCCCCCATTCTGCCACAGATCAGGTATCTGCTCAAGCTGGCCTATGCTAGAAAGCAGCTGTTTTCAAGAGGAGTTTGCTAGGGTTTTATTAAATATAAAAATCACGTTGCTACAGGCTTTCTTTTACACACCATACTGGAGGGAATGGCTGCAGCTGTGTCAGGGAAAGGTTAGGGTGGATATCAGGAAAGGTTCTTCCCTCAGAGGGTGCTGGGCACTACCCAGGCTCCCCAGGGAATGGTCAAATTCCCCAAGCTGCCAGAGCTCCAGGAGTGTTTGGACACCACTCCCAGGGATGCCCAGGGTGGTATTGTTGGGGTGTCTGTCCAGGGACAGGAGCTGGATTGATGATCCTGGTGGGTCCTTTTCAGCTTAGGAGATTCTGTGATTGTTGGAAAACTGCCACATCCATTTTAAAAGCAAACAAAACCTACATCCACTTCGTAGATATTTAGGCCCAGAAAATTAGAAAGTATGTGACAAGACTCAAATGCATCTTAAAACAAAATCCTTTAATGTGAATGTGCCGGCCTTAACTTCAATCTAGCAGCTATCTTCCCATTTTCTAGCAAATAGTAAATACAAAGCCTTTGTGACCTTTAATAAGTTTCACAGAATTTTAATTTAAACATGAATCAACTGTTTAAAACCCATCTATTATTGTCACAAACAACTAGCACAATTAAGGAATTCCTTTGTCCACGAATGTTCTGCTTTATTTATTTTTAATACTTTTCTCCACTCTTTATGCAGTTCAGATTCCATTTCCAAGTCACTTCCTGCTTAACATACCTCTCCTGAGGTTTGAAAGTGGTTCCAACACTCCCCTTTTAAAAGCTGCTGCTGGATCCTGGACACAAGACCTCAGGCTCAGCATGCTCTGCAGGTGAGGCTCTCTGATGAGGAGATCTCTGTATGCTGTTAACTGATGTGAGCGGCAAAGCAAAGCTGCCACACTGTGCACAAACTCGGGGACAAGACACGTGTATGTGTTATCAGCCTGGCAGTAATGATAAGCAACGACCTGCAGAATTACAAAGTAAAAAGAATTACTCTTTCAGAATTTTGGTTGGTTACTAGTTAGTGCAGTTATGATAAAGTGTTATTAAATTTCTCTCTCAACTACAAAATCCTTTTCAGTGCTAGATTCTACGCTGTAAAAATCTCTGATAGTCTGGGTCAAACACAGGGAGGAAGGCAAAGAAATAGGTTTTTGACCTTGCAGGGCATGCAGAGAGGAGAAGAAATCAAAGTGTCAGATTCTGACAGGAAAACATAATTTGAGTTCATGGCATTTGGATACCATGGGTAAGCAGCTGATTAACTGAGCACAAAAGTAACCTGAGTTTCTGACTAGGTAACCTAGTAGCTGTAATTTAACAACACCATGCCCCACACTGTAATGACCTAAGGACTAATTTGATCATCAGGCAAAAGTAAATGACAGACAGCTTATAAAGACATGCTTACATAAGCAAATGGAGAAATATGACAACTGGCTTTATTCTGAGTATTCCAAAGCTGTGTATTACTTAAAAATAAACCAGGATGTAACCCATATTTCTTCAGGGTAAAAAAACCCAAAACAAACCACAAGGAAAACATGGTGTTCACAGTGAATAAAAAGCCTGCACTTCAGTGGTTTTCATAACACTGCTTCAAATGAATATGTATCACTTTAAAGACTGCAAATGTTAAAGATCTCATGTTTTCACTACAATTATTCATGTAAAATATGCAATTCAGACACTCATTAATTTTACTACTTAGGCAAAAAATAAAATACCTAACATATTAATCTAATACAAAAATGACTTCAGGCTTTCAGAGGATGGAAAATAAAACTACATTCAGACTCAACCTATATCATCTATACCCAGCATATAGATGGGTTATACAAGAACCAAACATTTTATCTTCTCTGCCTCCCCCTGCCCTGAATTTTGCTTTTCAAAGGTACATGGAGCAGCTCCCTGTAGAAAACATACAGCCCCTGTGGCAAGAAAAGGATCCCAACCTCTCACACCCACACAAAATTGATGAGAAATTGTTAAAGTAACTCTTTTTAAGATCACGCAGGATTCAGGTGATCACCTGACAAGTACAAGAGGCAGGCAGCTGATTTCACCAGCCAAACAGAGCCATCATGCAGAGGTACCAAGGTGCTGCCCCTCTCCCAGCACTGCCCACAGCCTACCGGGGGCTCTGCAAAGCAAACTGACCCCCAGGTTAGAGGGTTCTAACACACTGAACATCTCTTAGGAAGTGAAAACTCACCTTTGAAGCGAGGCGTCTCACAGAATCCCCTGTCTGAGTTTTGTATTCAGGAGTACCAGGACAAGTCAGAGTGTTCATTGTATTGGTGTCACCTGACAGAGGGGGACACACGGGTAACTGGCTTAAGGGAATCTCCTGACAGGAGTCACCACCTGCTTGTAAAAGGCAAGAAATACAAGAGAAACTAAATTTGCTGACAGGAGATTGCTTTCTAGGAAAACAACACAAATTATCTTACTGCTAGAGTAAAAACTGAAACTGAGCAATACCATTATAAAAGAATAGAATGCAACTAGTCTGATAAATACAGGCACACATTTGCAACTTTACGATTTTAAAATAACTCAACTGACTTTTAGATCAAAACTACAGAATTACTGAAAGCAAAACCATGCTGATGTGAAGAATTTCCTTCAGAAAATTACACATACAATGCCTTATTTAAAGTAGTAGTTACTATATGACTGAAATTTTGGGAAATTTATCATTGTTATTATTAGTAATAATAACATTTGAAGTGTCAGGCGGGGAAATAGCAGTAATGACAGTCTCACCATCCTTCCAGTTAATGTAGGCACTGGACTAGTCTGGTGACAGGATGCTATGGATCCCAGTAGAAGACAGAAAGGGTTTCTCCACAGCTTTATTTTCACCTCTACAAAAATTCTATGGAAAGCATACACAGTGGGTACACAGCGGGAAAAACCCTCACTGCTCCCTTTCCAATCTTGTGAGAGACAAAGCCTGCTGCAATCACATCCTCAGAATTTGGGGTACACACTGCCTGACAAGAAGAAGAGATCCTGCACATAGCCTCTGTGTTATACCACCTCTCTGATGGGCTGAGCCCACATTATGCCACTTTGAAGGTATATGAAGGTCAGAACACAAAATTTTAACTCCTTCCTTTGCTCATCGGAATAAAAAGGTTTTTGCTAAAGACTTGATGAGGCCTGACTACCTTAAGCCTAAAAGCAAACATGTGACTCCTGATGTCAGCACATTAATCCAGACCATCACCCAGAAAAAGAACATACTTTTAGGAGAGGAACTTGGGCTGTTGGAAGCTATTTGTCTCATGCGACTTCCATGGCAGCTGAGTGCCACCAGCCGTGAAATGACTGCAGTCTTCCCAAATCCCACATTTCCAGTAATGACTGCTCCCCTGTTCTCTGCTGGGTCAGGATTCTGCAGTTTTTCTTCAATGGTGTGAAACAGCCATTCTCTTCCAACAAACACCGAGTCTGTGGTTATACTTGGCACCTCAAACAACAGCGGCTTCAGCAAAATGTCCTGAGGCTTATAGGGGATGAAACGAGCTGAAAAGATGAGATGTGATGAGTGTCAGGGAGGAAAGTTTACCAGAAGAAACTTGACATGCAATCAAACAGCACGGTTTCAGTAGGTAACATAATTTAGAAGCTTTGTTACTATCAGTCATAATCAGACATTTTAGTGCTTTCACCAGGAAAGCAATAAAATCTGATGGCCTCAATTCAGGTCATCTCCATAGTTTTTGCATGAATTAAATTGTAGAGGAAAGAAGCTACAGGTACAATCTATTTTTTTACAACTGAACTCGAGTTAGTAAGTTGTAGAATCCAAAACGTTTTCTTAATAATGCATTAATTATTCTACAAATGGGGAAGCACCATTTTTCAGTTTAGAGTGAACTATGTGCTGAGCATCACAGTGTTAGGTCTTCAAATCTGTAAAGACATTTACAGAGAAACAGAAAAAGGTACAGAGAAGAACATAACTTTTCTGTTTAAAAAAAAAACCCTTAAAGTAATAAAAAAAAAACTACTACCTTGTTCTTCTGTACTTTTCAAGTCACAGGATCAGTAGTTACACCTTTGATTACTTTGATATATACATCTGGGAAACACCTGATGACTTAGGAAAGAATTTGGGTTTGATTGCATAAAATACATTAAAATTTACAGGAATAATAATATTCACCAATAATATGCTCTAAAGATTCATTAGCCAAATGTAATGTTACACAACTTCTGTTTCAGCATTAATCCGAAAAAGCCATAAATCAGTGAAAAGCCATCAATGGAAGAGGGCAGCACAGTAACTACATATGATCCTCAAAATCAGTTTTACTAGGAGTTCACTTAAATTTTTCTGCCTTTAATTGTTACTGGTTGTAACAGATGCACACATATTCCATCTCTAAACCACAGCATTACGCAGTAAAAAGTGTAAGCAAGCATCTTGTCGGCAGACATGCAGAGTGACTTGTCAGGAGCACTCCACAATAACACTGTAGGACAGGGCTGTTCACAAAGCTCACAGCCCACCCATGCTCCAAACTGCTGAAGGAATGTGTGACTGTGCCAGACAGATGCAGGTGTAAATATCCCTGCCTTTACCTTCCTGCTGCACTCTTCCGCCAGCGGTGTTGTGCCAAGGTAAGCGAATCGAAGTTCGTAGAGGAGTATTTCTTTGTCCATCCAAATAACTCAAATCTTCCAATTTGGTTGAACTTGTTGCTAGAGTATTAAAGAACTGAAGCTTATTATTCTCTCAACACAAGTTACAAAGAATGTTATTATTTATTACAGTCCTTCATCTGCATTTTACTTACAGAGAAGTTTTTCTATACAATGGCAACAAAGTCATTCATGTTGCAACATTTACAAAATGCATTTCAACCAAGTTGACTAAAGATTTAGTTGGGTTTTTTCCTGTTTAAATGGCCCCCAGTTCTCCCATTGAGAGAGTTTTCTTTTTTACTGAAGGAACAACCACATCAGTGAGGTCAGAAGTGTTAGAACAGGTTCAGGTATTACCTGCTAATACACCACCAGGCAGTGTCCTGGTATAACTGATGGACTTCTGAAGTGCTTCAAAAGTCCTGAACGAATCAATACCTACCAAAAAGCATGGTAAGAGCCTTCTGGATCACAGTTTTACACAAATGAGGTAATGCTCATCTATTCACTTCAGAACATAGGCTTTTTTCTTTTTATCCTATAGAGATACTTTCATACCAGCAACAGAAAAATTCAAAAGGAATGTCCTATCAGTAAGAACACCCTTGGGTTTTGACCTCATGACTTTACCTGCAACGGAGTTTGGGCGAGGCATTATTAAAGAGGCAGAACTCTGAGTGTAAGGAAGGGGACCCTCTCCCGTTGGTACTTCTTTTGGCAAATTCTCAGAAGAGCCAATGGCTTCCTCTTCTGCAACTGGTGAACAATTATCTGTTCTTCGATCACGGCTGATGCCTTGGTGTTTTCCAGCTCTAAGACTCCCATCCTTACTCCATTCTAAGCTGGATCCACTACGATCATCATTTTCTGATGAACTTGTTATAGTGGCTGAAAAAAAGGGAAAAAACCCAAATAAAATCAGAGGAATTTGGCACACACATAAGAATTTTCATCCTCAAATGGCATTGTGAAACATAAATGACAAAAATTCAATGTTGTTCAGAGGTCCGTCTCACCTAAAATAGATAATCACATCAGGATGACAATCAGCCTGTACTCATATACCTAGCAAACCAATCTTGATAGAAACCTTCCAGCAAGTAAGCTATTTACTGTTCCTTTCTTAAGCACCTACTACATTTCACTGTCAGAAAGAGCAAACAGGAGTAGATGCATGATGAATCAGAACAGTAGAGTATATTAATAAAATTTCAGATTATATTAAACATATTGATTTATGTTTTTAAAGAGTGTTGCAGTATAAATCAGAGGCCCAAATAAAAGCTTGGAAAGGGGGCTTTTTCTGCTATGAAAATTTCATATGCTAGGCAATAAGGAACACATACCTAGAGAGACCCTCAGCTAAAAGGCAGCTAAGGCCACAGAGTTCTTTTTGGATGCTGTGGTACAGAGCACCAGTTTCCACTGCTGCAGTGACTCCCTGGATGAGAGACAACACCAATTGCATTATCCAGGGGGATCCAAATGTTCCAGTTTGGTAGCTGAGAATTATCAGTGTGCCTGTACTTGTCTGAGATTGTATTTAATCAAGGCCTCCTGCAATAATGTGAAGACTTTATATTCCTGAAGATCTGCTTGAGTAATGTTTGATAAAACTACACTAAGCTCCTTGCCCAATTAGGAACATTTTGCAGATATATACTTTTTTGTATGACTAATGCTGAAACCAATCTGTTTAATTTAAGTTTTTTAACTACTTACATTAAACTCTCACAAAACAACCAAACAACAAATATTTATTGAAGGTTAAGCCAACACTCAATGCATTTTGAACACTTTAATGCAACAGAGGAAAATACAAAACAGGATGAAAGGGCATCAGGATCAAAAAAAAAAAAACCATTAAAAAAAATCAATACCAGTTCAATCTGTAAAATCTGTGTGAACTCTGGGTTCTTCCCAGGCTACCAATTTAAAAGTTAAAGCCATATTTGTGGCTATTCTACACTCAACTGACCCATTCTTTAATGAAAACATTCTGCCATACTGGACTGCTAACAAAATGCAACTACAGGGGCGGCTCCTGAAATGCTGAGCCTGGCCCAGTCAAGGAAGGACTAACTATTCCTTCACAGCAGCTGCACTGAAGCTTCAGCCATGCAGGATGGTGAGGTACTTGTACCCTCCAGCTTAGGCTCACATTCATAAGAAACAGAAGATTGGATGCTTCATTTCAACAGCTCATATTCTAAGAAATAACAATAATATGACATACAATTTAGAGGCAGCAGAAGAAAAAAACCCGACTTTCCAGGCACCCCATTAATCTTTCCACACACTTAGATTGTACTTCCATATAATAAATTTATTTTATTTTTACTGTTGTGTCAAAAAAATCTGGCTCCTCCTGAAGTATGCAATCTTTAAAAGTTTGATTCCTCTTGGAGTGAAGTGCAGCTCCAGGAAACCTGGCTGCTCAAGATTTCCATTTTGACACAGCAGCAAGGATCCAGCAAAGCTTTTATTTTGGCCAGCAGCCCAATCTTTTCTCCTGCTTAGCTCCTTGCTGAAGTTTAAAACTTGCGTTTACTGCTACTAGGTCAACCTCAACAGAAGCAAAGAAGAATTCAGCTACAGCAGTAAAACACTGGAAAACTAAAGGAAACCTGAACTGTAAGTAAAAGAGAGGAAAAGGGAGAAAAGACTGATATCCCATCAGTCTGCTGGTCCGGAAAACATAGTGGGAGTAGAAATACAAAGGAGGCCCACATAAGTAGCATGAAGGAGCAAGATATTTTCATGGCTGGATGAACTCTGTCAAAGACATTAGAAAACATATACTTGCTAAACATAATTTAAAATGCACATGTACTAATAACAAAATTGAGTGCACAGACATACCTGTATATAAAAACCAAAAGCACAGGTCACTTATCAGAAAGGTACCTCTTCTTTCCCTTCCTGGTTTCATGCCTTTACAGATGTAAGGGGTGCTGCCATAGGTACCCAAGATACAGGGGATGTTCAAATTCTCCTGGAATTTGAGACACGAACGGCAGCTCTGCAGAGGAGCGGCGGATGATTTCCATGCGGACCCGCAGCCATGAACCACAAGTACTTGACTGAAGGAGCCACCAGGAAGTTCCCCCTGCTGTTGCACTCATACACTTATCCTTCTCTTTCAGTAGTTCAATAAGCAACTTTTATCACTGTTCTAAAATATTTTCTTTAAAACACTGGTACTTACAAGGTTATACAGTAATGATGTTGTCATGCCAGTACACTATTTTAAACAAACATGAGGCCATTCTGACCTTATTTAGAGCATGGACATACTCTTGGACCATGTCAAGCTTGTCAAGCATGGCTAGTATGTTCATATCAGTATCTACATTTGTGCTCTTTTTCCAAAAGCAACAATTCTGATATATCCTTTCATTTACATCAAGATATTCATGCTATCTCAAAACTAGATCTTAGACAAAGTTGATCAAGTATCAATCTGACATGGAATGAGTACACACAATTATTTTCTTCAACTGAAACACTTAAGTTTTACACAGGAGTCTTTTGACCCATGACAAACCATGTCTCTTAGTGTAACTGATCAGTAAAAATGATTTTTACTCAGCTGGTTGGTACAAGAAGCTTGGAACAGTTGGGCTGTGAGGGTGGCTGCCTCCAATGGTCATGGACCCCCCACACAAGAAGCACATATACCCTCAATTCAGCCATCTTTCAACAGAGGATCATACCATTTCATCTCTTCCACAATGACCCATATTAGCTTAATTTTCATGCCAATTACTCACAAGTCTGCACTTTTTTAAAAAAAAAAGTTTAATTTAGGCTATTCTCATAAGAAATCACATCAATTATTGTTTCCTCAGCTGGAAATTAAATTAACTTCAAGCCCTGCTGTGCTTCACCATTATGAAAAGCACTGTTAAGATCTCTGGAATGGAAAAGAAAAAAAAGGCCTAAGAAAACAAGAAATGGAGAAAAAACCAGAGGAAATTAATTATTTCAAAGGAAAAAGTGGAGAAATTAGAACTACACTAGGAAAACAAAAGAAGAGAAATGCATACATAACAGCAGCTGTTATAGCCAAGAACAGGATTCCAATCTTTCAAAATGGGATCCATAGACAGTGTAAAACCGAACACTGTGACATAAAGCAGCTGCTCAGACTTGCACAATTAAGAGGAAAGTAATTTCTACTACATGCTAATGAAAATGCTCACCTATAATCCCACTGTCCTTGCTCTCCAGGGTGGAGCTGGGGGTGCTGATGGTGCCACAGGGACTGCCCTTGTTGGCTGCTGCTTTGCCAGCACAGCTGTTGAGGGTGGAGCAGGGGCTGTCGGTGCTGGGCGACGTCGTGCTGCTGGTGAGGGTGGAACAGGGACTCACTCCTTGGCTGGCGACCGCACACTGCAAGGGAAGAGCAAGAAACACTCACTGCACAGCAGGCAGGAACCTGCTGGGCTGAAAACAAGAGACTCGAGCTGAGGTAGAATAAGAGCAAAGAGAAGAGCCCATTTTTCAAGTAAAAACTTCAAGAAGTGAAATCTTTGTCTAGACTGGGAATCTTAATCTTTCATATTACTCTTAAAAAGTGACCACTGAATTAAAAAGGGAATTTCACAGTTCAGTGAAAAAGCTGTAGAGGCAGATCTCTTCTCTATTTAACACTTTACTAGATACCCCTCCCCTCCATCTCTTGTATTTATTCTCTGAGTTGAAAAAACCTAGAACTGCAGTCTTATTAATTTTTCACTATCAGTGCGAAAACCCAAACTGATGTACTAAGATTTAGGAGGGCTGGGACTAAAAGTGGAGAGAGCAAGGGGGAGGAGCAGATGTCGGTAGTTACTGTGAAGTTTTAGTTAGCAGAGGAGTTCCATGTGGATAGTAGCTGCCTGCTTCTCTCCAATCCCTCTACCCCAAATGACAAAGAAGGACTGTCTGATTGAAGTGAACTTCTCAGGAAGAAATAAACACATCCCTCTCCCCAAGCATGCTCCCATTTTAACAAAACGCTGGCCTTCTCCATTCTTGGAAATCATTGAAAAGAGAAGGCAAAAACTTCCTCCTAAATCCTAAAAGGAGAGAGAATTCTAGAAGCTATTCACATTCATAATAGATTAGATTTAACCTCCAGAAATGATGAGAAATCTATTCAGTTTGTGTGTTTTGAAATTGTGAATTGATCTTGAATTCTTGAAAACAAAACACTTGTTAAATTAAAGTCCAATTCTATTACTATATTTCTATTAAAATGGATGGTATTTGGGTAGATACCAAGTAACTGCAACTAGCAGACAGACAAAATAAGATTAATCTTCTCTGAAACAGGATGAGCATTAAAAGATTATATTCCATTATCCTACCATAACATCGTTTTTCTCTTCCATGTGAGCAGAAGTTGGGATCCCTTCTCCCAGTAAAAACCCCAATCTTGTCATCAATTCTTGTGCTGCAGGAGAACAGCTTGAGTCTTTGTCAGGCTTTGCTTTGGATTGGGAGGAAAAAAGGTGAAGGTAAGAATCTTTTATTTGGGAACTGTTAAAAGAGGTAGGAAAAGTACTATCAAATTGTCCAGCAGACTTTTAATTGCTGGTGGGTCTTGGATCCTCTGCATAACTGCACAAATCTAGGGGAGGAAAAACCCACCTGCCAGTCAAACCAAAAATGTTTAAGTGCAATCAGTTCATCACTGGACTGATGAGCTACATAACACAACAATTCTCTTAGGAGCAGTATTATGGTCAATGCTATCAAAGCTTAGTGGCAAGCTGAAATTCTATTTCTGTCATATAAAAATGTGAAGAGTAGAGGTTAATAGCATACATGTTTTGTAATCTCACAGTTAACACCAGAACTAGTACCACACATTTTTATTTTGCTTGCTATGCAAAAGATGTGACATGAGTTGTAGAAGTCCCAGCTCTTCTGGTGCAAAGATATTTAATTTTATCAGTACAGTGCTTTGAAATGTCTTCTAGCATCCAACAGATATAACAAGACAAAACTCAAAATGAGGCAACCTGCAACAAAAGCAGCCAAGCACAGCTCTGCCCTGGCACACACTCTTGCTGATGACATCTCACAAACAAGCATTTCCAGCCCTTTTCCTTCTTTGATGCCAGCAATCTGGCATCACCCACCAACCTGTGACCACCTGCTCTGACAGGAACATCTACAGAGCATTTATTTCTTTCACCCATTATTAAATATATATATATACATAGTCCTGTCCCATCCTCAGATATAAACAGCTAATTACATAAGGAACATCATCCTACCACTTGGAGAAGAAGCTCCCAGCAGGAGCTCTTATCCCCAGACCTGCCAAGGGGGACACTGAGGAGCAGCTGCATGGCCACTTCCCGGCCAGCACACCAGGGCTCCTGGTGCCACCCCCCCCCGGAAGCCAGCAAAGACACCCGAACAGCTCTAGCACTTTAACTTTTGCAGAAGTTGTGCAACAAACAATTCCCAATTGCTACAGAGTGCCTCAACGGGCAAGAGAGGTAGGTGCCCAGACTCAGGGATGAATTTTAGGACAGGAGATAAAAAGCTCTCAGCTGCAGCACCTTCTGCACCACCACCAAAAGGAGCTGGAGTGAGGGGGGAACCCACAAAACAACCCAGCTGAACTGTCCCCTGGCCTTCCCTTCACAGTGTCACTGAGCCAGATCAGTGTCAGGACAATTTTTAATCTCCCTGAGGAGAACGTGGTCTCTAACCATGTAAGACACAGCTGACAGTCAGTAGTACCTGCAAACAGCATGTTTTTCCTCAAGCTGCAGGCTGGAAGAAAAAGATGAAATAACAACTGTAACTGAACAGCCTGACCATAAGCACTACTTCAATAATGGCCCAATTATATGAGTGACATGAACCCAAAAGTTTGCAAACATGCTCAAGTACCAGTCAACCCTCTGTCTTTATTTCACTCCAGCTCAATTCCTACTTGAATGCATGCATTTCTTAATTTTGTGGACAGCTTAAGGTTTTACTCTGCAAGATTGGTTCTCACTTAATCCCAAAAGAAGGAAGTCTAGGAAAGTAGATAGCAAACTTTTTTTTAATCTCAGAATTTTCACAAATTGACAGGCCTTCATATTTGTCTGGAAAATACATTTTCTCTTAAGAAAAGCAATTTTAAAGATTACAAGTAATCTTTAAGTCACAATCCTGGAAACTACACTTTGTGAAATCAACATATTCATTCTTCTCTCAAAATTACAAAAATTATTACTAGAAAAATTATAATATCTGACAAGTCTGAGTAAATGTTAGGCATACTACCAAATTCAGTCAGTAACAGAGACCAAAGCTAAAAGCCCAAGGTGTTCAACCCAGCATCCACTGTTTGATCCCTGAACAGCAGAAACTGGTGTTGACCTCCAGCAGCTTCAGCCTCATCAGCTGGAAGCACAGCTCTGTGAGAGGAGAACATCACAACATGGTCACCTTCAGATTAGGGGACAAAGACTACATGCTCTCCCAGGTGGACCTAGAACTTTAATGCCAGCACTAGAATACGGCTTTGAAGATGAAGGCACAAGGGCAACCAGGCTAACTATACTATATCAAGTAGATGGTGAAAACAATTTCAAATAGTTCTATTTCTGCTACTAAGCACCTATATTTTAAAAATTACTTTTTAAAGGGTAGTTTCCTTTAAAATTGAAACAAAAGGAAGACAAAAATATTTTCATTCGAAAATTTTCAAAAGAATTTCCATTTTTAAACTGGGACATCCTCAGTTATATCCAGTGACCTTAATGAGGTTAGTTCAACTTAAAAATTAATCTAAAAGTACATGACATATAATGACACATGTCATGACATTCGCTGTAAAAGCCATACTCTGTCACGCACTAGTCAGATTTAACCAACATGAAACTTTCCAAGAACACCAATTAACTCTTAGAGAGGTGGCTTCTCCCAGCTTTGCCAACACAGGAGTTAACTGTTATGGCCTTAATCAGCAAACTTTTACAAAATTTCTAAAGTGAAGCTCTGCAAGGAATGCAAAGCTACACATTTGAGTCAATTTATAACAAAAACAAGTTCAGAAAAATGCCAGAAGGCCTTTGCTCTATGAGGCAGTCAATGACACTGGGACATCACTCTGCCTGCAGCACATGACCAGCCCCAGGAACTGAGACAGCTCTTAAGACAGCGCAGGTATAACAGCAAGCAGCTCCTCCTGCAAAAGCCTGTTCCCAGCACAGAATGAACAGCTCACCCCACAGCACATGGCAGCACAGCCGGGCAGACAGACACTCAGCAAGCAGACAGACAGCGAGCAGACAGACAGACACTGGCCAGGCAGATGCTCACCACTGGCACTGGGCTCTCCTGGCTCTGGCCTCTTCTGCAGGGCCAGGACTGCCTCACCTGGCACCCTGGGGCTCTCCACATACTTGGGCTTCCTGATTGGACCTGCAATAGGAACAAACGGAGCGTACCAAACTGTTTCCACATAGACCACAAGGTTCCTATGTCCTGTATCTATTCTCTATGATATAAAAAAAGCAGAGAAATTACGTCTTACACACACAGCTGTTATCACAAAGATCAGAGAGCCGCTGCACTTCCACTCTTGTGAGAAACACATCCTCCAGGCTTTTCAGAACACGAAGGCTGCTAGAAAACAAACCCATTTTATGTGGTGTGTAAGCTGCACGTAACCCCAGTAGCCGGTCTCCCTACTCTTCTCAGTACTGATGTGTAACTCAGGACTACACCTCAGCTCTCAACCATGCCTCCTCCTGCTCTGCACTTCCCACGCTAACAGAGCAAAACCCCTTCAGGGAGCACTGCAGAGGGACTGTGGGCCTGATACCAACTGTCCCACATTTCCCCCTCACAAAGGGACTTTCCCCTTCCTCAGTTCGGGTCTTCAAAAAGCATCCTTCTCCTTGGTTCAGAGTTCAAGGGCACACCAAAGCTCTCTCACACTTTGTTTATTAAAACCCCGCCCTATATTTAGGCTGTGGCACTTCAGTCACATTTAGCATCCCATGTTTCCTTTTGGCAGCAGCCTCAGATGCTACATTAAGTCTCTGAAAACTACATCGATTTCTTGCTCTTTTTCCTGAGCACTTTAAGACTTATGACTGCTTTTAAAGAAAAGCTGCATCTCTGCTCTGTGGCCTCAGGCTCCCAGGGTCACAGCTCTGCCACAGAGCTGTAAAGGCCTGGCCACCCCATGACAGGGTAACATGCATCATTTGCTCAGAACGATCTGGCTGGACCCATCTGCTCTTTCAGATTTCCACCTAGAAGTGCAATATGGGAACACAGTCACAACCTAATTTCTTAGCTAAGAAATACTGGTGAGGAAGTGTGAGTCCTATATGAACACGTATTTATATCTCTAGTAGAGATATATGAGCCAATTTCACTCTTTACACCAACAGCTCAGCACCAACACCAGAGGGGGATCTTCAAACGCTACTGTCTAACAAATATAAGGGGCATTGGCCCTGGTGAAGGCAGCTAAAAATGCATTTGTTTGAAACAAAATCACATTCTTTAAGGAGCCAATAGTCCACACCTGTCATTTGTAAGCAGAAGTATAATCAAACATATCAAAGCTGGACACCAAAAAGCACTCATTCTAAAGGAACCAAAAAAACTGTGTAGTAGCTGTAAAATTAGATCAACACGGAAAGATCTTCAGGATGTATTTTTAAAACTCATGCTTTAAACTGTGGAGGAAACCCTTTATTGAATTTTGTTCCTCACAAACTCCTGAGGAAGTGACTTACAGTACTTGCAAACCCAATATACAACATTGCAACAAGTAGGAGAATTCATGGTAAATTTATTTTCACGCACTAATCGAGAACAGGACACGTTAATTAACCCTTGGATGAAAAGGGCTCATTTAAATGTGAAGTGCATCTGCAGAACAGCAGCTCTTTTACACAAGTGTAGGATGGCTGAATCAGGTCTGACGGAATGTTCATCTGGGACAGGGCTTTATCAGCAGCAAATTGCAGAGGAATCTTAGTAAGGGAAAGCACACTCCCTGCTATGCTCTCGTGACTGCTGCTGAGTGCCTTATCGTGTCCTGACGCAAAAGCAGCCACTTGCTCTTTAGGAGTTCTAGATGGATTTTTCTTTCCAGGAGCTAACTCCAGCCTTTCTCTCACACTCTGCAACATCAGCAGGTGAACACAACACTGCCAGACACAGTGACTGCACTGTCTCCTTTTTACAGCTGCTTTTCTTCTAGGTGAACAAACACCACTCCAGTCTATTACCACGACTTCTCTTCAGTGCCATCCCACACCAACAGTCATTCCTGAAGCCTGTTCTAGCTCTGTACTAAATCTAGAGCAGATTTTTAAAGCTGGTATCACCAGCGTTACACCAGCCTCCTCCTAAGAGGGACAAACTATAGATTTATACAATTCCATCCCAATAATTTTTTAAAGTCATCTATTGCTTTGCTAGTAATTCTTAATGCTTTTTTGACTGCAGAAGAGCTGATGTCTCAGAAGTTCATTGTAACTTGTACAGCTGCATCCTTTCCCTCTCGTCAGGACTAAGTGGATCTGTAGCTGTACTGACCCCCGAGATTGCACGATGCAGGACCTTGGAGCTGGGACAGCTTAGTGCTTGCAGGGAGTCCCCAGGGCTCCCAAGGGCAGGGCACAGAACTGCAGCCTGAGATGAAACCAGTTCTCTGACCTAGTACAGTCCCAAGAATCAGGTATGAGGATTAATTTGCTTATTAATTAGAAGTTTTAATTGAAGTTTAACTTCAAAACTTACTAAAGTTCTGTTGTACATTTATGCAAGACTCTCCTAGGTGTCACCTCTGGCATTCACTGATGGAAATTCACTGATTTCCAAGGAAACCTTTCTCTGTTAAAGCATTGTTGTATCATTAATGTAAGGAAAGCAGCAAACGTTTTTTTCAAGTGCAGCAGCATCATCTTTCATTCATATCTTAAACTCCACAATCCATTTTTTGGAACATCCCTTCTATATCAGTATTTTCATTCTTTTAGTTGAGCCTCCTAAATCAGATTACAATCAACTATTACCCCTTTAAGACAACAAATACTGGATTAGCTGCACACCTGTAAGATAACCAATCCAAACAATGCTCATTCTAGCTTTGTAGTAGAAGAAGCTCAACTGAGAGGACTGAAATTAGAATTTTGTTCTACCATTGTTAGACAGCTTCATCATTACAACCCAACTTCAGAACACTACTTCAGCCTTCTGCGCAGTCCCTTCTTTCACTCATCATATCCTGAAAGATCTATAACTTGCTGTCATGCTACTGAAACAGAGAGGTTTGAAATCAGGACATTAGCACAATCTTGTTACTACCCCTGCCCCAGATACTAGACAGCTAATTTATACTGAATCATCTTCCATTAGCTAGAGTTTGGTGAAAAGTCAAAGGAATAGTACAATGTTTCTGTCAGCCTCCTATCACCTGGTTAGGTCTTTGTACCAAATAATGATACATAAATGCCAATGCATTCCCAGCACTGTAGAATCACAGGAAATCTTTTTCCTTGGCTGTGGGTCACAGTGCAATGACTCTGCAGTCATTGTAAATATGGTTTTTCAGTCACAACTCATCAACTGTTCAGCATTTTCTGTGCTGACAAAGGCCAGCTTTTGACACTGTTCCCAGACCTTATAAACTCAAACTTGTTGAGTGTCTCTACGGGTAACAGGAACATGAAGAGTTTCACTTGTCTCTCCTGCCCTGATCCAAGTGAACCCAAGTGTTGCCGGTGTGCTGGAATGATTTCTATGCACAGAATGCTGATAAAAGGAGCCCCATGGAGCCCCATATTTAGTCTGGCTCCCACACCACTAGGTAGGCACCACTGAGGACACAACCACTGAAAACTAACGACTTCCTTGTCACTTCCACAGCAATTTATCTATTAATACATTTGTATATGGAGATACAAGTAAAATAATTGAACTGTAACTCTTACACAGTCACTAACACATGCACAAACAAAGCCTTTTGCAGCAGTCCTCCACCTGATAATCTAACCATAAATAACCTGGTTTAATCATATTCAGACACTTCAATACAAGTATCTGCAACACCAAACAGATTAATTTTTTCCCACATGAAATAATACATTCTTTTTAATAACCAATTATTTTTTTAACCTGGAAACATGCACTACTTTTATTCTTGTTGCAAAAATTTAACATGATTTTGCTATGTTATTTTATGCAGCATTTATCAATAACTGAGTTAACATGTTATGAAGATTTTAGTTGCTCATTGTTTCATCTTACCTGGAGACTTCTTGCTTGCTCTTGACTGCATCAGATAGGACTGCCGTGGCAGCAGAGGTGAGGACGGCAGTGACATTGAGACTCCTTTGGCCAAGTTCGTTCTGTAAGTGTCCTGGGAGCCTGGCCGCTCGCCACTGAGGAAATCTGCATTGTGGCCAGATGTTGCTGTAACCTGTGAGGCATTCTCTGGGCAGCAGTCACCTGCTAAAAATAAAATTTTGTCATCTATTTGGTGATATGCCAAAATAAACTGCCTAGAGTTGCATTGAAATATAAGTATTTAACACAAGAAAACACTTGCCAGCAACAATTGAGCATGACTCGCCCTACTGTGCCACCTCCACTGCAGAATCTAGATAACCACTGGGAAAATGTAAATACACAAGTAAGCAACATTCTAATTTAATGTAATAAAGAGAAAAAGGGGGAAGAAAAATCTCACCTTCAACAGTCAGCACTTTTCAGATTTCATACTTAGGGTTAACATCAAGTTTCCTATGCAGATAAAAGTATTTTTCAAACTAAAAAGGTGTTTTAGCATCACTGCATTAGCACGAAAGCCAGGACCACCTGAAATACTGCTTACTGAACTAGTTAAAGGAGAATTGGATTACTCCTTACATGTAATGAAAAAGTGGATTACTAATAGGCATACTCAGAGATGGGCAGTCTAAGATTTGTTTTCCCACTTTCAGTGCTAGTAAAGAGTCTAAGGATTTTCTTTCTCTGTTCTTTTGAAAATTAAACTTCTACAACAACTGATTTAAACACAGATTTAACATTGGTGATATCATTATTTATTTTTCAATACAGAATATGTGAGTTTGCTTCAAAAGGTGTTGAAAAACACAGTAGAATGGTAATGCAGCTAAATATAACTAGAAAATACTGGAATTCCTGTTAACAGCTTTTTACTAGATACATATCCAGGTTGCAGTTTGGAATTTGTAAGTATTCCAGGTGGACTGCTGAGGGGTGGGGAGTGCAAAAGGGCTGACACATCTACCTGCTATTCCTTCATTTCTATTCTCCCTTTTATGATGGCATCATCTGTGTAACTCATTGCCTTCTGAGTAGACTTTTGAATTTTGAATTAATTTACTCGTCTCTATTGTATATGAAACATTACAACATGGAAGAGAGCTGGATGGAGCTAAATAGCTCTATTCAGTAAGTTTGGAGTATTTGATCATGACAGTAACAGGAAAGATATTTTATAGTCAATATATAGAGACACTACTGCATCTTAGGAATTTTTGTTCCAGCAGTACTCTATTTTTTCTTTTTCCTAATGCTGAAGAGAGCAGGCTTCCATGACTCAGATTCTGAGAGCAGTATGACTTAAAAGACAAAAATGTAAAATGTGTACCACAGAAATTCCCCTTTTCAATCACTTCATTTCCTAATTTTACAATTTTACAAGATTTTTAATCACCACTCACATCACCATGGTGTTCAGACAGAGCAGCTCTTTGAAGCAAAACCCACACCTTGAAAAAACCCAAGGCTTGAGCCTAAGGGTGTTGTATCCTCAGTGATGGTCAGTGTATTTGAACAGCGCTGTGTTCTGCTGAAACAGGAAAACTTCAGTGTTGAGTGTAAAACGGTTATGATACAATGGAATAACAAGACACCTATTAGACAAATATCATTCCAAGAAAGGAGGAACAGCACCCCGCTCCTCCAGGCCCTTTCTAAAAAGCTGTTAAGGTAACAGACCAACCGCACACCTGCAAGCTCAGAAACCATGCATACCAGCATGGTTTAGCAGGGAACCAGCAGAGCATGTACCCAACAGCCCCTGGAATGCTGCCCCAGCCATAGGCACAGACCAGCTCGTCCCCAGAACTCCCTGACAGCCCAAGAGCAGCTCCAGTGGAAGCCTGGCACAGCCCCTGTCCCTGGCTGAACAGGCCAAGGCTCCCTTCGCTCAGCAGGGACAGGGCCGGCTCTGAGGCTCCCTTCGCTCAGCAGGGACAGGGACAGGGCCGGCTCTGAGGCTCCCTTCACTCAGCAGGGACACGGACAGGGCCGGCTCTGAGGCTCCCTTCGCTCAGCAGGGACAGGGCCGGCTCTGAGGCTCCCTTCACTCAGCAGGGACACGGACAGGGCCGGCTCTGAGGCTCCCTTCACTCAGCAGGGACAGGGCCGGCTCTGAGGCTCCCTTCGCTCAGCAGGGACAGGGCCGGCTCTGAGGCTCCCTTCACTCAGCAGGGACACGGACAGGGCCGGCTCTGAGGCTCCCTTCACTCAGCAGGGTCAGGGCCGGCTCTGAGGCTCCCTTCACTCAGCAGGGACAGGGACAGGGCCGGCTCTGAGGTTCCCTTCGCTCAGCAGGGACACGGACAGGGCCGGCTCTGAGGTTCCCTTCGCTCAGCAGGGACACGGACAGGGCCGGCTCCGTGCCCGGGGCTGGGTGCCAGGGCTCCCCTGGGGACTATGCGGTGTCCCAGCCTTAGTGAGGGGCTCCTGGCCCCGCAGTGCACAGCCGAGCCCGTGGCACCTCAGACGGACCCACAGACGCGTGGCCCTGGCACCGCAGCATCCAGACCCCCACGAGGAACCTCATCTGTGGCTGCCTCCAGTTCAATTACACGTGGGATAACGACGGGTGCCAAGCTTTTTACATGCTTACATCATCCTTTCCTAAGTCTCTAAATCTATCCCATAGATTTTATTTATTCTAATCCTGCACTTTCTATTTTGTTTAAACTGAACTGATGATCAATCTCCACATTTCATCCAAATAACAGGAAATTTCCCATAACATACCTGGCTCTACACATGACAAGACAAACCCAAAATTACCAAGCTTGTGGGTTCCACCTGGTAATATAGTATGCTTCCCACACAGCAATTTAACATTAGGGAAACAATACAAGAAAAATGCATGAGAAATACCTGTCAAAATACAATCTGTTACAAAGCCCAGATACTAGCAGATGCCACACAAACACAAAACCCCAAAATTACTTGTTACTAACTTAAAGGTTAGTAATTATTTTAGCTACCAGAACAATACTTTAAAATTACACGACATTGCCTGGCATCTACCAGAGTATAAAGCAGGCTGCATCAGTTCTGGGGTGGAAGAAAGATGACCTTTCAGAAGTTTGTCAATATAAAACAAACACATAAGGGAAGGTCCTGTGAAACCCCACTTCCATTTTTTAAAAACCTGTGAGTTGTACATTTTCCATTGCCAAGCAGCCTCTGGACAAAAATCTTCTATAAGCATCAATCAACACTAGAGTTCTTACTCAGTGGTCAATGTAACCACAGAAACAAAAAGTTTTAAAAACCACACACAAAAAGCTTGGAGAATGAAAACCAAATCCCAGTTCAGCTGCACCTAAGAATGCAACTGAATGGCATAATCTGATTACAAACTACTTTTTTTTTTCCTTTAGATACAAAGACATACAAGGATGGCTGACTACCGTAATGATTTTTTAGAGTTTAATATTCTAAAAGAGAACTTGAACTTTAAGACCAAACTAATCCTATTTAATAGGGAGAATAACTAAAATGGAAACCTTCACATCTGTCTTTATCTGTATTAAACAATATAAAATGCATCTAATTCTTCATTCAATATAAGTTGCTTAGAAACCAGAAGAATGCCACCTACGTTACCAAAATATGAGTAAACTGAGTTTGATGCAGATGTGGGAATTCAGATCACTTTTTAACATGAAGGAATAGGATCACTACCTTTACAACAGTGAGAGCTAAAACAATGAACATGCAGCCTCTTTGATCCTGGATATTGAGAGCAGCCACTGAGAAAACTAAGTTCCATGGATTCCCTCAACAGGCCCTTCTGGGATAGCCTGTTTTGTCTTTCTCTCCCTTAACCTTTCTACTAAAGTGAAACAAGACTCTCAATCCACTTAAGAAAAATATCTGATATAAAACCGTGCTACAATGGAAGAAATCTTAAATTCTGTAGTTCTGCTTCAGATGTGTTAAAAAGAAAAAAAAAGTGCAGGCTGCTGTTGGAGTCCAAGGCTCCCTGTGAACCCCACGGAGTGAAGGACACCACCACATCCAACACCGATGTGCTTACATGTTACCACTGACAGTCTTAATAAAGTCCACTCTGCTTCAGAGGATGTGTTTCACCCTAACAAATATTAAGAAAAGATGCGACCTTACAGAAAAGTTCCGAAGGAAACTACAGGTGGGAAAAACAGTTGTAAGAACAAGGAAAGCTATCCAAACTGGAAAGTCCCTTCCAGAACAAGGCACCTCTATGTCTAAGCAGTAAGAAACTGTTTAAAGATTACGAAACCCAGTGGGTTTGATATTCTTTCAACAGAACTGACAGGCAAGTGTACACAGAACTCTGTAACATGGCTCAGTGACTGAGTATAAGGTGCTTCATTTTTATTGTAAAACACTAAGCACTGCCCTTGAAGGGTTGTGTCTTCAAAACTGAAATGCTTACATGCATGTATGTGCTTGTACACACAGCCAGCCCAGCCTCAGGAGAGGGCAATCCAGGAGGCTTGAGGAGTCCAGTGTCCCAGTCTGTCCAGTCAGGACAAGGCAGTCCAGTCACACAGCACGAACACTGACCAGGAGCTGCAGAACCACTCCTGCCAAGTGGAGCCATCCATAGCCAGCCTTCTGGGACAGGACACAGGCTGCTGGCATGGAAAATACACGCTTGAGGGGAGAGCAACATTTAATTCTTTTGCTCTCGACTCTGGGAAGACCAGAAAAAGAGAGAAACTAGCATGGAATGGGAAGAAAATGCATTATGGCCTGAGTAAAGGAAGCAGTGAAGTGCAATGAGTGAGAAACAACACAGGCAAAATTAGAATAAATGGTTTAAATGGCCAACCTTTGCCAACTCTGCTTGTACTTGACATTATTTGCTCACTTTCTGGCATTTATTTCTGCACCCTGGATTACTTTATCAGAACACAAAATATTAATGTTCTCCTGTAGCTCTCAAAAAAAAAAAAAGACAAAACCAAAAAACCAAAAAAAAAACAAAACAAAAAAAACCACCACAGTGGAAAAGAGAGGTTATTCAGACCACTGAAGTAATTTGCGTATGTATTTCAAGGGCAGGGTTTTTTCTGAGGGGTGGTGTTTATATATACATGGGATACATCACTGGAATTAGCTTCTGAAAAGACATTCACCACATTAAATATTCAATGTTCAGCAAAAAAGCTTAAGCTCTAAAATAACTGACAAGAGCAGCTGAAAGTGGGCAAAGCAACCAAGATAATAAAAAACAGCTCCATATTTTAAGCATGAAACAATGCTTCTTCTGTTGCAAGGTATTTTTAGAGTAACAACAAAAATTCAAATTGAAACTTAAAAGTATTCCATTCCAAGTTCAATGTTCCAGACAGTGAATGCGTACTTTATGCAGCACAAATGCCCTTTGCTCTTACAATTCAAAACCTAGTATCACAGAGCGTTTGGACAGAAAAAGCCAATTCAATTTACATATTTAGATTTTAAAAAGGCAAACTTATTTTATTTAATGGCCTTTCAGTTTTCCAGAATGGTACCTTGATGCTCTCAGATGGGTTCAGAGTCTATCAGTCAGAAATGCTGAGCGAGATGTAATGCAAGACAGGGGTGTTAAAAGCTGCATTTAGCTGAGAATCAAACCTTTACTGCTACAGGCAAGTAATTCTTAAAACACTCAATTTTAAAATAAAGATTAAATAGTGGGTCTGGGTCTTAAGAAAAAATTAGGCATTTCTGCACAGCAGCTTCACTTTTCAGAGTGGCAATTCAGTTGCCACTAGCAATAAAAACAATAAATTAAAAAAATTAAACAACAACAACAAAAAAAAACCCAACAAACAAAAAACCTCAAAACCCGGTGACAGTGAATTTCAGCACATTTCTGTTTATCATTCCAAGTGCTGCCCCAGCGCTGCACGTCAGGCTTGTAACAGGGGCCCTGGCTGAAAGGAAAAGGAGAAAGTAAAACAGGAATGATGGAACCTCATACAAGTGATCACAGCTCAAGCCTTCAAATGCCATTTTACTTATGGAAAAGAATACTAAGTATAATCTCAATTTCTTAATTGTATCTGATGATGTGAATAAAAGAGAGGAAATTCTGAATTCCCAGATTTCATCCAACTTGTTCAGTATATAATATTCCTAAAGGGCAGGGCAGACAAACAAAAGTAACTAACGATATGCCTATCTGCAATGGAACATAATGCAGAAATAAAGCCTCTATTCTATAGAGACATTCAGAAGTCTGTACACCCACATTTAAGCCAAAGATACTTACATTAAGATACCTGAATACACAAAGGAAACTAATGCAAATGCAAACTAAGTCTCAAAGAGTATTGAAAAAATTTAGGTCTGATCTACCAGATCTGAATCAAACAAGACAAGAAAGATTTATTAATATGGATCCTTTTTGCAGACCAAATAATAAAAAAAATTCTAAATATGCAAGCAACCACTGAAAGTCTGATGTATACAAATCCTAAGTACTGCACTAACTTTTATTTCAGAAATCAAAACCACCCATCTTGTTTCTCCAAATTCTCTGCCTTTAAAGGACTACATTGCTACATTCTAAACATAATCTTCTTGTTGATACAATAATCTGTTCCTTGTTATTTGACCACTACTATTAATATCTAACAAGCCTTTAAGCTGGAAAACCTGTAAGTCCCAACTACTTACCACACTGAATTTCTACTGACATCAATGAAGTTTCCAGGCTTCATACCATGTACTAGATTTGATGTTCAACTTCTGATGGGATTTAGTGCAGGAAGAACACTGCAAACTAAGCACAATACTGCCATTATTCGTGTTCCTTCAGGCCTGATATTGGGTCAACAGAACGACAGTGGTCACGCTACTACAAAGCCATCTGAAATAACTGAGTATGTTCTGTAGAAACTTAAGATACAGGATTTTATTTTCTTTTTAAATTAAAATACATTACATGTATTT
>VZRH01001374.1:250878-270347 GCA_013397555.1 Urocynchramus pylzowi | reverse complement strand
AAAAAAAAAAAAAAGCAGATTCTCAAATGCAGGCGAGTTGTTGACCTTGGGACAATAAAGAAAACAACTGTAATTATATACTGGAAAGCAGCTGGCAGTGCAGAAACCCAACAGGAAATACTAATACAAATTTATCTCTGAAGCATTTTACTCATTTAAGAATGAGTAGCTCTGTAGAATTTCTAAACCAATCATAATTAGGAAGTAGTTTTTGTTTATATTCTGAAGCTTATTATGTATATTTTTTATACTATCACCTCTTCATAGGCACAGACAGGACTTACAGGTAACCTAGTAGAACTTGAACAACAGTCTTCTGGCTCTGATTGCGTGAACTGTGTCACTAACACACAAAATTTCTATGCTATATTAAAATAAAAACAGCCAGCTGCTTTCAGCTGAGGCCAGAGACAGAAGATCTCCTTGTGGTTACAGAGGTCAAGTTAAAAACCTCAAGGAAATAAAGTGGTCAACAAGTAAACCTCAACTATGAGAACACAGGAGAGAGAGCAGAAACACAAAATTCTATGGTAGGTAGAAATAAACACAGGGCAGAAACAGACAAAAAGCTGGGATTATCTTAAATGTAGAAAATGAAGTCCTTTAACTACGCAAAGCAAACAACAAAGAGCAAGGAACAAGAACACGCACCCTCAGCAGAGGTCACAAGGCGAGACAGCTCTGCCATGTCCCACTGGAGAGACACCTCCCCAGCAATCTCTAGAGAACTTGGAAACTTTGGAAGAGTTTAAAGAGATAGTCTGTATTTGATAACAATAAGCTAACAAAGAGGAGAAAGTAACACTTTTTACTTTGTATCTGTTTACTCCCTTCCTGCTTGGTTTCAAACATTGCCCAAACAGTTTTCTGCTCCTTTAAGATGCAGACTGTGGATTTTCCCCCCTCAGGTTCTGTCCTTTACCAAGTATGTACATCACGAATGCAAAGAAGGACAAGAGAAAAGAAAAATCAACTTACAGATAGTTATCTCTGTTGTACGGAAATAACTATGTCTGAAGGGTTGTAAAGACAGGTTTCTTCATGCTGCAGAAATCCAGAAAAAATCTGGATGCAGAAAAAGTTGTATGTCTGGGTAAAAAATTTGGTTTATTTGAAATTTTGTTCATTTGGCACATCTGTTTACCTAAGTAGGATACCAACCACCTTGTCTTCAAATCCACATTTAGAAATAACTTTCCTAAGTTTTGCTCACAAAAGCTGCTCTACACGTAACTTGCTGTCAACAAAGCTCTTTTCACCTGTATTCATGTACGTTTGCACAAATTGATAATTACATATGTGCATGTTTAAACACACTAATTTTGCTTCATTTAGATTTTATCTAATTCTACAACAGCCACCTACCTACCTACCAACGCCTCCCAGCCACATCTAAATAAACCCATTTTAAAATGGGTTTATTAAAAAACTATTGTAGAAGAATTACTGCTGAAGCAACTGCAGGGTCTGAGCCCGACTATGTATCTCTAACTACTGCTTTTGGTGCTGCTTGAGGCATCATTTTTCCAAAAGTGACATTGCCATGTGACAGCTTTGCATCTGATCAAGGCAGAAGTTATTTCTACAAAGACATTCTACCACTCTTCAGCAGAGCACTTCCGTCTCTCTCTCAAAGTATCAATACTAGTTCTTGCAACCCTCAATATAACCCTGAATTTAAGAATCTATTAAAACCTGCAATCAACACTCCCAGCAGCTAGATTTCAAAAATGTTGCGCACAGCTTCAGTTCTTAAGCCCTTATGTCAGGGCAAATGAGAAATTCTAATATTAAAATCCACACAAGCTACTGTTAAAAACAGTTAGGGCTATTTCTTTTTGTCCTTTAACCCTTTTACACTTTTTAATATTACAGCTGTGCCTGCCTTCAATTCAGAAAAAAACACCACCGCTCCTACTCACACTAGTTCCACAAGTCTACCAGCTGTAAAACCCATAAAATACAGTTAACACACAAACAGGAAGTTCTATTCAGTAAAACAGGAATCATCCCACTCAGATCTAAATTATGCAGACTTCCAGGCATTCCTTTCATGCAACCCAAGGGACAACTGGGGTTACTTCAGTTTAAGAATAAGCTGTTGCAGTTTAGTCTAAACCCCTTCCAATCTGACTCCAAATGGTCACATATAGTCAAGGAGCAGCTGCAACTCATCACTCTGGTGTCCCTCCTATGCCGGATGGGCTGCCCACTATGACCCATGGGGATTTTACTACCTTTTAGCTCCTCAGCATCACTCCTAAACCTTGAATATACTGAAAAAAGACCATGCAGTCTTCCCAGTTGCGTTCAGGACGGCCCTACGGAGATGCGCTGTCTCCATCCTCCCACATTTGGAAGCTCTGAAAAACTTGAAAATTTTTTAAAAACTTCATAAGCAAAAAATCAAGCTCATGTGCCCACAGAGCTGAGAGAAGTATCTAAATTTACTACTGCATTCCTCTCTCCAACAGCAGTTTGAAGAATGGCCGTGGCCATGTTAACAGTCTTATCTCTCTAGTCAGCTCCCATCGCTGGGGTGCATTTCTACTCTCTTCAGAGAGAAGGAAATGTTAAGCTGTTGCTGCTATTCCATATCCAAAGAGTCATGAAGGGGAAGAACTCTACAATCAAAAAAACCCTTCAGTTTCTCCCTGTTTTCAGTTTAAAGACTAGTGAGATGAGTGAGCAAAAATAAGCTCTACAAAGACCAATGTTCTTTGCCTTGCTTCACATCTTTTCTAAAACTGGAGAAATGTCTTACAGCTGGAAGAATTGGAATGTCCTTTGGAACAACAGAGAAAGCTAATAAACTGGACATAACTTTACAGGAAGACCTGGTGTAACACAGAACAGAATAAAACGCACACATCTCTCTTCAAACTTTTCACATCATCTTCAAATAGAAAAAACCCACAAAATCTCTGAAATCCAATGTATAAATTATTTACTTCCTTTTAAAATGCTGCTCCTGAACTCCTCCTTGCTCTAGTTCTCACCAGTCAGGCACTATTCACCAATTTTTCCCAATACTTGGTTTCCACTACATCTAATTAATACATGAAACTCTAGAGTGCTGCTTAAAAAACAGCTACAAAAAACAGCAAACAAATAAACAAACCCACCAAACCAAAAATTAAACCAAAAATCTTCCCACACTCTAACTCTTCCCCTGGTTCTCAGAAATACAGCAGCATTGTATTTGCAAAAACAGAGAAAAAAATCTTCTTCTGCACACATTAATACAAAGAGATGTCATGAGATGCTAAAATAAAAAGCCATGCTTTCTGACCTACAGGAAAAGGGTTTTTCCAAGCTTCAGATTTTAATCAAAGCCTGGTCAGATTTCCATTCTGAACAGCCCAATTTTCCTTTTGAGCCAAAACCAACTTCCATCTAATATTTTAACAAAAAATGTACCAGTGAAAGCCTCACCACAGGAATCTTCAGCCCACTCTGTTTAAACAACCCCAGCTGGTAACTTCAAGTCAGCAGCACACACAAAATTAACAGGACGCCTTTCGTGTTGCTCTGTGATCATTTCTGTGCATCTCTGATCTAGTGTCAATGTTTTTTCTAATCAGCATAGCTCTCATCATTCAGTCATTTAGAAAGGAACTGTGGCAGAGTGAAAACTTCACAAGACCACAGAAATTTCCTGAAGAACAACACATTACCTGCCAGATGAACTCAGAGCCAGTTTTTGTAAAAGAACAGTGAAAATACCCTCCCCTTGGAGGACTCAGTGTAACCACATAGTTTTAAAAGCTGCAATGCAAGACATGTATGTAACTTGCTTTCCAAGAAAACAGGATTGTGCTGTTTTAAAGGTTCCAATAAACAAGAATGTGGCAGCTTTATTATGCTCTATTCTTTATACATTTAAGAAGTATTCAGACTTATTTGTATTTTACTCTGGGAGTATGAAGTTCATGTTGCTAAAGAGCATAAATATACTCTAATGGATAATTTAGGATCAAACTCATCAGAAAATCAGAAATGTTAATATACATTAATAGTCTGAAGCTAAAAATGCAACTCTGAAAAACAGGTCACTTTCACTCAGGTCCATGGGCTTTCCAGCCACTTCAGCAAAGACTTCAGCAGGCCTGGCACAGAGCAGGCAGGTTCATACCAGTCACTAGCACCTGCACATCTACAGCTACTGCTCCTCCTCAACAAGCATTGCTGGGCCTTCTCTGCCCTTGAAAATGGCAATGAGAGCTCTTAGTTACCATTCTTTCTGGAAGGTAATGCAGGTAAGTAGTGGCCTACTAAATTTATGGTTAATAGTAAAATAAGTTTTATTTTAAGTAAGATTTGTTGATAATGATTACTTTTACCTTCAAAAAATCTCTGTAGTTAAAGCAAAAACTAGAACATAATAGAAACCTGATAACCCGCTTAATAAGTTTTCACAAATTCAATAGGTTTTTTTTCAAAAGACATACATAATAAAAATTCTATTCCCCATAATACTAACCAGTATTGAGTTTTTTGTAATGTAACAAATGTGCAGTTTAAAGTGCATTTCTGTGGTCAGCAGGCCTGGCCCCAGGCCATGAAGGAGGTGGCAGCACAGCACACACAGCCTGCTCTCACTGCTTCTAGGGCAACAACTACAACCAACTGCTCTCCCCCATGCTGCCTGCTGGAGATGCAGCAATAAGTGCACTGGAGCCACCTTCCAGGCAGGTCGAGACCTGCAGCTCCTGCTCCCCAGGCAGCAGCTGGGGAGGCAGACAGGGAGCTGCCCCCGCGACGGGCACTTCTGCACCACACAGTCCTGGGTTTGCAGTGCTCAACTCACCTGGGGTACAAAACATTGCAATAATATTCATACCTGGGTCTTTCTTGGTCCCTTTGCCACCCTCTCGGCCCTTTTTTAGAACGGCCTTTAACATTTTAAATGTTGGTCCTAGAGAATAATAGAGAGAAACAAAAATAAATGCAATGTCCATTCACACAAATCGAAACAAAAAACAGGATCAATACAAATAGAACAGTGAGGTAATTATGAGAAACCTTGTAGTAGTCACATTTATTTCTTACCGCGTCACTTGGTAAAGCAAAGTACTGATGCACAAGAAGCGTTTCAATACTTGAACTAATCAACTAAGAGTTTGCTGTCTTCTGGTACAGAAAAAGAATGCAGCATTCTCCACATTCCACATCCAATTGCCAGTTATGGGGCTAAACCTGAGTAAGTTGCTGTAAGACACTCCAGCAAAATAAACTAAAATCAAGCTCTAACTTCTGACTAGAGTTCAGCAGCCTGACTGGCAGCAATGGGAGCAGCCTGATGTCAGTTGGGAATGCCAACTGCAAGACCATATAGCAGGGATAACAGCAGGACATGGTACCATCCCCCATCTGTGCCCACACACAGGGGAACTGAGGAACAAACTCCTCCATCCACACCATGCTTCTGCCTGCCACATGGCACACTTAACAGTCAACCTCAAGTGAGCAACAGCTGTAGATTTCAGAGAAGTATGAAGTATAAGAAAAAAGTATTTCGGCTGATAAACCTGAAAGACAGTTCTTTCACAGAAGTATCTTCAGTTACAAAGCAAGGAAAACAGAATGGAAGGAATTACGAAGATCACTTCTTCCTGAAAAAGCTTTCTGGGAGCATCTGAGAATTGTAATTTCATTTGTTTTCGCTATCGAAAAACTCAAAAGGTATCTCATTTAAGAAAACTTTCAGTACGGAATATGCAACAAGAAGAGGGGAGAAAAGTAATCTGACTATGCTGTCTTATGTAACAGACTGCCATGAATGCCACATGAAATCAACAGGAAAAGCAAAAAAGTCTTCCATCCAAGAACTATGGACTCCACAGAAAGCTCTCTTCATTTGATGAAATAAAGCAGAGAAAGAGAAATCAGTACAACAGAATTGTTCAGCTCCTATGAATAACCTGAAGCATATGCAACTAACAGTACCCAGAAGACTGGAAGGTTTCCAGGGCCTGGATCATACTCCACATGCAGCTCTCCAACAGGTTCGCACAGGTGACAGCCAGGCACACCACGGGCTGGTCCCCACGCAGGCAGGGACAGTGCAGGAAGCTGTGCTGAGGGGTGGCACTCCCTGGGGCCACCCACGGGCACAGGGCAGCACACGCTGTGGCTCTGCTGGCACACACAGCACAGACACCGCCGTCCTGCGCGCTGCCAGGGCCAACAGGTTCTGCAACGCTTCCAGCTGCCTCCCAAAGGATGGAAATTAATCAGCCCTCTCCAATTTCAGCATCAAGAAAATTGAAAAAGCTCACAAACGCACCCCCAAAACTGGATCATCTAACCAAAAAATGAAATACACTATAAGGAAGTAATTTATGATTACTTACTGGATACAGAGCAAAATTAGTTTATCAAAATAAGCATACAAAAACCATCCACCATGTTAGAAAGCCTGCACTGGTAGGACCTGAAAGTGTTAATGAATTTCAGAATCTAAGAAAAGTATTTTACATACACAACTAGAATAGAGTGGCAGGGGGAAGAAAAAAAAGGAAGACCTGGAAAGTCACATATTATATTTAACTTTCTTATTTTGCAAATACAAGTGTGAATTTTCTATTAATCAGGACAGACAGGCTTCATATAGAACTGAAACTCTACAGGACATGTAATTCCTATTCTTAGAATATAGATAAGGGTTAATGAGAGACCAAATAAAAGGAATCAAGGACAATTCCATCCTAGATTTTTCTCATTTTGGAATTGAGGCCAATTTCCCTACTGTGCAAAGAGTTCTTCACTGATCTATTCTAACACAGAACACAACTGGCATGCAAGACAGTTGCTTATTCAGACCACATTCAATGTGGATATGAAAAGTGCCTACTACCTGGAAATAAAGTCCACTTCCTTCCTTTTCCCTTATAAAATGAAATGCAAAAATAAAGATCAGTACTTGCAAAGCAACTCACCTTTTGCTATGTGAGTTATGAACAAAGAGATAGCTTACCCTAAGGGCTGCAACAGCAAAGCAATAGCAGTGCTCTTTGGTTGCAAGCTGAAAGGTATAAAAAAAATAAACTGTCTTCTGAAGTAATGCTAAAACCACCACCTTGGGTCCAGTACAACATCATTCGCATTCCAGAGCGTGCAGGTGAACGCTGAGGGAATGAACCAACTACTACAGCTCGAACCAACTACTACAACTTCAGACTCTGTTACTTAAAAAATACAAAAAACAAACCCAAAAGATATACCAAAGTTATTTGCATCTACTGTGATGCTTATTGACATACATCCAAAAGCATTTCAGCTTCAGGTAACGTATTTCTTCATACTCATAGTTCACACCTCAGTACACCAATTCAAATGAAAAGTGATAGAGTGGATTTATAATTTCTCATCCCTTGAACCAGGCACAAGATACTAGATCTTGTTCTGTTTTAAAGATTACTGTAAAATATCCTATTAATACAGTTATGCTGGAATGTTGCCTTTCTAAGCACACTGCACTTTCTCTCTCCTCACAGCTAACCTGAAGTAAAAAAACTCCCTGACTCAGACTTCAGGAACCCTTTTAGCTACTGCAATTGCTTCACTTTGGTAAACAACTCCAGTTCATGTTTTCTTAATTCTCATTTTTAAATTCTGCCATGAAACCACTTGTTTGGTGTTTGCTGGGTTTTTTTAAAGATTTAAAAATTATCATTCCCATTTTAAAATGAGTATTAGATGTGGACTTATTATCCCAGAGTGCTAATAATAACTTTCCAACAGAACTCTTCTGCTTGTTGAATTGAAGACCCTGTCAGCTGCTGACAAAGGTGGACTCCCAGCTCACACCAAGAACATTTTCAAATGGATACTGTCCTCCCACAAGTTCAACTGTTTTCTTCAGATGCAGAAGACATTCCATACATGCTTCCTGCTCAAAGCATGAATGGAAAGGGCATAAAGTCCCTTGATTCAGGAATTTATAATTATCAGCTTCTTGATAAACACCTCCAAAACATCGTCAGCTTTATAAAACACAAATCTTAGGCCATGGAAAGGATCAGGAGCACAGGCACATGCAACAGTTCACATCTCAACCTTCATAAGTACTTCATTACCTGAGGAATCCCCTTGGAAAAGCAGAGATGGAAAAACCCCTCCACATTTTCACTCAGCCTGCAAGTCTCTCCTTAAAACTCAGCAACTTCCTTGCATGGGAATGTTTTCCATTTCCATAAAACTACTACTGAAGATACCAACATCAGGAACAAGATGATTCACAACTCTTGTTGCATCTCCTTCACCTTTTGGAGAGGGTTATTTTCAAAGATCTACCTACAGGAGTGCATCACTACTGCATGGTCAAATAAACTAATCCCACATGGCAAGTAAGCACCTGAGATAATGCCCATGATCTCCTGACATTTACACTCCTTACGTTACTACCCACAGCTGCGTTCAAGCTTCCGTATTTAGATCCTGAAAACCAGTGAGCATTTATTTGCAAAGAAATACAGGGCAGAACATCTTAGTCTACTGTCTGCACAGAAGTACTTAAGTATTTGCCACCTTTCAGTGTGGGATTTATTAAACACATACTTCAAATAATCTCTATTTTTTTAAAGTGCATTTTTGAATCCAAAGATTCACATACTTGAATCCCAAAATCCTAAGCTTCGAAAGAAAACTTCATTTAGTCAGAACTGCTTTCACTGCCTACAAACACATTCAGAGTGTCATTCTATGCGTCACACAGAAAAGTTCCAACATTTCCCTTTTCTGGCAAATTCAAAGTCCTTTAGCTGAACTGCAGATTTCAAACAAGAGGAATATACAGCAAAAAACAATACTTAAAGGAGCAAGGTATTACTGATACAACAAATCAAGACAGTAAGTAAAAAAAATCCTTTAAAATTACTACATTTTGGGCCATCAATATCCAGCATTTTGTAATAAACAGAGGGCATATGCACAGATATGCAACTACTAATTCATGAATGAACAGACATTTGAAGAGAATACTGTTTTTACTTTTAAGATACAATTTCCAGTGAGATATATTTGTGTTATGATGATTCAAATGCATGAATGAAAATGATAAAACATACACTGGAGAGGTCTGTCCCTGACCCTTTGTCCCTACAGCCAAGTAAAAAGTGGCAGATATAATGTCTCCAATATGCTATATTTACCCAGATGCGCTAAAGTTAAATAGTTGCTATTGAAATATTTTTATACAATACGCTAAGCGATTATGGCCTTTACCCTTTGGAGGCGTTTGTCAAGCAGAAAAATCAATCTAAGTACAAAACAGATACAATACAGATACAAAACTAACAAGCCGTAGTATATTTGCATCATTTGCTCTTCACTCAATCACCTAATTATTATTAAACTTACCAGTGAGATACTCCACATTTTCTCCCTCTCATCTGAGCCAGTGAAAGCTATGCAGCAGTTTAAAAGGAAACTGCAAAGCAACAGCAAGGTTTCCAGTTTCTTGTTCACTTCTGAAGTGGAATTATGCCCTGAAGCACTATTAAAATACAATAAGAGGTGAAAGATGAGGAAGTGTGAGAAAAACCTCATTATCATGTTAGCTGTTAGAATGTGCTTTTGCAGTAGCTTTTTTCCCACCAGTCTGGACCTAGATTTTGTTTCTCAGATGCCAGAGATGTAACTATTATGCCCTGCAATCACCCAGTTTTCTGCTATGTTACTCTTTTACCAAATTGCTGATTATTTTGGCCAGTGTCCCTGAGGGCGGCCAACACAGGGGAAAAGCTGGTTGCTTCACCTGACTGCTGTCCAAAAATCCTGGGCAGGTGCCAGACACTGCAAAAATTACTCTTTATCATCATTTCAGAGATCACAGCTCCCCACTACTTGTAACTACCCCGAAGGACTGAAGAAACTGATCTTCACTGAAGCAGATGGAGAGTGCTCACAAGCCAGAACTATTCACTCCAAAGGCCCCTGTCTGAACCAACCCGAAGGGTTCAGCAGTCTCGCAGATGGAGAATCACAAGTGGAATCACCTGTCTGGCTACACTGGGAAAAAAGAGCAGCAGCTGTCAACATAACCTGAAAATCTTACCTGTTCACAACCTTTCTGACCACAGCAGATGTGTTTTAGACTTTTTGTTCCCATTCTGCTGAGACCCTCCAGAGAAAATGCCAAGACTACAGCCATTTACCTGTTTCTACAGAGTCTTTCCTTTCTTCACTTATGACTTACGAAACAAAATTAAAACTAACTAATCCAAACAAAACCCCAAACAAGGTCAGTATTATGTCCAGAATACAAAAGAGGTGACTTTTTTCATCATCACAGCCACTTTGTAGGTTTTCAATGAATCTAGTATTCCTGAGATTTTTATTTTTTTAAAGAAACATCACACTAATGACAGCTATATTTCCTTGAATGCTAACATAAGATGGTGCTGATAAAACTCAAAGCTTCTTTCTATTTTAGTTACTTACCATCTTCATCCTTCTTATCAGGTATTTTCAGGGTTTTATTTTCTGCTTTTTCATGGAGTTTTTCTCCTGTTTTACTAATAGTTTTCTCCTAACCCTACAGATTTTTATTTAAACACTGACACCAAATACAGGTGTGTGTTCTGGTCTATCTTTTCTCCCCCATCTCAGCTACTCTTAGAAATTCTGGGACAGTATGGTTTCTATAAACCCAAATCATAAAATACCTGATCTTGAAATGGCTGGGAATCACAGCCACTCATTTTTTCTAGAAATCAAATGCAGAGCTCTATCCAAAATCTATACACAAACAACACATTACTTACTTCCTGCTTCACAGGCAGAGATGAACATATATATTATTAAGTAAACACTATTGAAGGTTTTAATGTGGCTTTTAAAATACGCTACTCCGATGTCAAATTGATATTGATGTTTTCTTCCTTAGGATAACTATCCTCAGCTTCAGTTACTAGAGGTAGAGTGATATGTGTGCAACAACAGCTTGAAATATCCAAAATGACAGAAAGGAAACATTAGGACTCACTAGGACTTCTTTGACTAGGGCAGAATCACAGAATGGTTAAGGTTAGAAAGGACCTCTGGAGGTCATCTGGTCCAGCCCCCTGGTCGAGGCAAGTCACACAAGAAAATCTTGGAAACCTCTATCAAAAATACAAAGCAAAATTACTTCCTTCAGAGAACATAACTGCATAACTGCTAAATTGATCCCTGTGCTGGTTTTGGATCAGACCGTTAATAACAATGAATATAATGTGACAGTAGCTCCTGCAACCCTCCTCCTCCCAAAAATAATGAAACAAAAGCAAGAGCTAAGTGACCCTAAAATGCTGGAATGAGCAGCAACACAAGGAACACAAAGCTCAAACATACTGGACTATCCAGAACACATCAGCACAATTGCCACACACAAGAAGGAGGGTATATATCTTTGTGGACAAAATAAATTAGCAAACTTTGGAATTAAGCATTAACCTTTTTGAGGATGCCTAAAAAACAGACATTAAAGTCACATCATCCAGAAAGTAAGTTGGGTATCTATATATACTGCCTCTTCAACCTAAGAGCATCTCAGAACATACGGCAGCCCACAGCAGCCTGCAGGAAGGGGAACAATTTTATTTCCATTTCACCCAGGAGGAGCAAAGCCCAGTTTTCTCAAGGTCATACTGGTGGAGCCTTTACATGATGGCCAGTGGGGTCAGCCCTGTGCTCCTGCTGCATTGTGTCAGATGCAACTCATCTTCTCTGTGCTTACAGAAGGGATGACATGGGAAAAAAGAAAGATCTCACAGCAGATACAGAAGGAAGGAATGCCACTCCCCCAAATCACAACAAACTGTTAGATTAGCTTGGCTATTTCCCCGAAATCTCACTCATCAGAATGAGGCGAAACAAAAGTATTACTCTCCCTGCTTTCCACCTCAAATCCTGGGATGCTGCCTTTCTCTGTCTCTTGTGAAATGTAAAACTTCCATTTTTAATTACCTGCTTGTGTTATTTTATGGACCAGATTCAGGCATTCTTCTGTAGTGTAAACCACAAGGAAACACTCTAACAATCCATGTTCTCCCAACTCCTTTTCCCTTGAATCACTTCTCATTCCAGTGTACGATGCAGTCGCATTTAGAGACCTCGTTACAGCATTAATATCGGCTGTTTGCACGTTGCTGACAGGCAACACCTGCTCCAATGGGATCACACACAAGGCCTCCCCCGAGCCCCAGCCTGGCATGTGTGGGCTCTCTTTACATACACAGACCCCAAACTAGGGAGATTATTCACATGAACCAGACACAGGCTTGCAGTATAACTAACTCCTTGCCAGCCCCTGCAGAGCTCAAATTAAGGACAAGAACATCCCATAGTTCACTCAAGAAAAATTAAAGGCTTGTCTATACAAGGGAGAAAGTGCTTCACATTCACACCCTCCTCCATCCTGCAATAACTCCCTGGTGTAGACAAGATCCTACATGCTTTTACCAAAAATATTAAATACCCGGCAAGCCCGTATTTAATAAAATTTTACAGTTGTCCTGTTGTTTTCAGTAATTAAACAGCCAAGCACCACTATAGTTTCTAACTCAGATGCCAGAAAGCATTCCTTCCACAGGCAAGTGTCCAAACCAAATAAATTTAAATCCTCACAACCAGAATTTGACTACTAGTGGAACACAAACTTTTATACTTTAAAAAAAGTAATTATTAATTAAAATCTTAAGTCTGTGTACATCTTTATAATTTTGCCAAGACTGTATACTGCCTCTCTGACACCTTAACCTGCTCCTGAGACACCTACAAGCCACTGTACATCACGTGAGTTGAGTTCACTGACATACCAAGAGAAGTGATGCAACACCAACAAGAACTCGCTCAGGTCAAAATCCTGTCAACAGAAGAAATACTGCGAAGAAACAAAATTCAGTTTTTCTCCTGGGGAAGGCTGAGAATTGAAGAAAGAAGGCTCAAGCAAGGCTCACTGAAAAGAAAAGCACCTGTTTTTCCTATTAGCAGAGTTGATGAAAACAGGCAGAAAATAAACTTTTTTCTACCAGATTGTGTGAGATTCCCCAAATGCTAGTGAGGGAGATGCCTGGGATGCACAAAAGCAGCTTTCTGGAGAAGCCAAGATCCCCAGTGAGACCCAAGTCAGTTCTGGTGGCACACACTGCCCATAGGGTGCAAGAGTCTTGGGGTAACCTTCTGCACGGGCATGGGAGGAGCAAAAAGTGAAATAAGTCCTCCCTGACAAACCATTCAGCATATTCCTCTGGTGCAGACTTTTACCAAGCTTTGAATTCCAGCAGAAGAAAATTATTTAGTGTCACTTTTGTTCTCCTTTCCGTATTGTCTTTAAAGGACAAAGTGCAACACTTTCGGTCTGGGAAAAAACCCAATATTAATTAGGTCTTTTTTCTCCTCAGACTTTCAAACTATGCCCAGTACCTCAAAATGGGTATAAAACACTTTATAAGCTGCCGCCATCAATCACTGGGTGGCTTACTGCAAACTCACAGAAAATATCTGGTGACATACCACAGTGGCCCAAAGAATGGCTTAGACAGAGAATAAAGAAACAAAAACATACACACCAGCTCTGTATTGCTAGAGTTTCAAATATACCAATTCACTGAATTCTGAAACTGCACAACAGATTAGTACATGATGCTAGAAGGCACAATGTACCTATACTCCATTCTACCTTTGCCAAGTATAGTCTGTCTGGGAGTAAAGCAAAGTCTTCCCTTTATGTCTTGTCAAATGTCTCCTAACTTTTCAAAGGAATTCTTGCATGAACATAAACAATCTGTATCAGTAGATGGGAAGTGCTGAAAATTTTATCTTACCATGCCTACGCTTTGTGGCAGCAATATGCCTCTTCAAACTTTCAATTGCTGGAAAACTTTGTAGAAAAATCCAGGAACTCAGACCTTACTAACACAAAAAAAAATCCCCTTGCAACCTCAGTGGTATTTAGCCCAGTGTAAAACAGACCTTGAAGCATATTAACTAAATTATCAACTGAACTCAAAGGCATTTCTGGTGTAAAATACAAAACCAGTCTCCCTAAAACTCACACTAAGAATATTCTGTGTTTTTGTCATTCTTGTTCAAAAGCAACAAAAACCCAAGCAACCAAAAAACCCACACCACACAGAAAAAAAAAAAAAAAACCCAACCCACACATTAAAGCCTCTACCAACTTCCACCTAATTTAAATTTCAAAAAGCAAAGGTCATATTGTGCTTCTATTTACTCTTACTTGGATATTGTTCAAATACTTAATTGCTAAAGTATGGTCAGAAATGTAGATCCTAAGGAAGGGACACCTGCTAAGACAGAAATGGATGAGTTTAATTGTAGATGACTGAAAAGAGAAAAGCACAATCTTTAGACTACACAAATTCTAGTATTTTTCTAGATAACACAAAACTGAAGCAGGTAAAATCTGAACTATCTTTTCAGCAATTAAACACCTCTGCTGTTTAATTGCTAATGAGTGATAGTTTTGGGTTTAACTTAAAACTTGAATTTGACAAGTTAAGGCATATTTACTACTTCATGTAGCAAAGATCCACCAGGATCTAAGACAACATTTAAAGATGTAAAACCATTGTGACCTACCCAAAGGTCCGCAGGCCCCATTCCATCTGTGGAGCTGCAGAGTTCACATTTACACACAAACACACACATCAAAAACCTCCTGTCAGGGCGTTTCCTGTGTGCTAACAAGCTCCAGCTTCTCTCCTGCTGGAGCTAAATTTAACCATGACTAAGATCAAGTCTTAAAAAAATAAAAAAGAAAGCAAAAAATCCCCAAACAATAAAAAAAAACAAAACAAAACAAAACAACTCCACTAGCAAACAGAAACAACTCAAAAAAACAACCTACACCATATACACAACAGCAGTGTAGTGCAGCAAACATTTTACAGAACCCTTTGGTCTTAAAGCAGTTAATTATCAAATATATGAAATATGCAGCAAACAAGCAGCAGCCCCTCACCCTCTCATCCTACACACTTCTGAAAATGCACTTTAAGGGCTCCAAGGCACAGGTGACACCAGCTCCCAATGTTCAGTAGGTGTATGTGACAGTTAGTGACACCCACAGGGCAGGCAGAGGCTCCACCGCAGCCAAGGGTGCCTGGTCATTGGAATGAGAGCACCCACCACAGCCTGCATCAAGCCAAAAAGGTTCTTTACAAAGTCTTCAGGCTTTGCAGCAAACATTGTAATTCTTGAATATTTTAATTACAGGTTTGCCTGAGCTAGATAGGGGCAGAGGCAGGCAGAAGGGTAAGAACAACTCAGGGACAAGGAGCTTCAGCACTCAGGCTCCCATGGCCACACTCCACACTGCCCCGAGTCCTGTGTGCCTATGGCTTCTCCTGAGCCACCCTCAGGATCCCCCCTGGGCCCCGATGGCTGTGACACCTCTGTGTCAGGCGCGCTAGGTGTCACTGCCACCCGGCACACCCTCTACATGGAGTCATTCTGACAGAGCTGGGCCACCAGGCATCTTTTCTCAAAAATAAAAGGTGATAAATTCCACTAACACTCACATCACTAATCAGGGGGAAATTCTGCTGCAGAGAGAAATGAGACTGCAAACAATTCTACTGTAGGCTGTGGAGTTTTCTTCTCTTTTAAGACCACCTTGTATAACAGAAATCTAAAACATGGAGGAAATCTGTATTTAATGATAATTCACAAGTTCTAACTTGCATCACCATGAATTAAGGGCAGCTGATAAAAAACACTCTGATATTCAAAATACATATCTGTAACTTTGTATATATTTTATATATTGTATATATTTATTATGTAGTTACAATATTTAAGATCACTAAAACTTTAAGCTGCACGTAGTTTTCCAATTTCATACAGATCTAGATACAGCTAAATTCCCTAATGCACATGAAGAAGAACTAGATGACTTCAAGACTAGCTGCATTCCCAAAATTATTTTGGCCATTTAGACTGCAGAAGTGCCTAAGAAGTGTTTCACAAAGAGTACCTCACCAAATCAGTCACCTCACAAACACTGCAAACCATAACCCCTGCACCTGTTTACACAGAGTATTTACAGAAAAAGGTCAGACAGGCATAATTCAGTGAGCATTGCCACCAACTTCAACAGCATCAAGACTGTAAAGGCAGCTCTTGACTTGACCACAGGTATTTTAAATTTCAGTAAGGGCTGTGGCAGAACTCGCCGCTGCCATCACTGAACATCACTTCTGCGGCCCAGCAAGAATCCCAGGCTGAGGTGTTACACCACCCATGAGGCTGAGAGCAAAATGTTCTCTGCCAGCACCCAAGGACTTGTCCCATGGGACAAGACACCAACAGGACACCTCACATCCGCCAAGCTGGATGATCTGCACAGCTGATCACTCCAAAAGCCAGTGGAACTTCTGCTATCAAACTGGTACCCTCATTAAAAATTAGTATTCCAGATCGAGAGGAGAAAATATGTGAAATACTAAATTGGTGATACCACCTCAGGAAACAAAGCCCAAAGTTTGGAAACAAGTGCCAGCAATGCTCCCAGTCACTCAGTGGAGAAATAACTCTCACAGGCACAGCTGCCCGGCCCTTTGTTCCCACACTCTAATGAACATCCCTCAGGCACAGGAGTATCTCCATACTTTACACAAGGAGGCACTGAAGCTAAGATATTGCAAAGTCGAACATTCTGGTAAGAAAGTACCTTTACAGATTAAGCCTATGGCTTAGCAGGCCTCCTCCTGGTGATGGGGGGAGCAAAAACAAAATTCCAGAAACACAGCAAGAGAAACAGGACTTTCAGAAGTTAAAGTTATCCCATGAACGTGAACTAGAATGCATACACTTCAAGAAGCAGGAGTGGCAATGATCAATGAAAAAAACCTACACAGTGATGCATCGCCTACACAGCACAAAAATCTGGAATCACTACACTGGATAAACCTCTGAAGGTTTATGAAGCTGGAAAACAGGGAGGGGGAGCAAGAGGACATTTTAGCTATGAAAGGAGACCAAAAGCACCCTGTTTGACTGAAGCACAAACTGAGTGAAATAAAACCTGTGCTCCAGTTCAGACTCTCCTACACCCCAGTGAGCAGGAGACAGACACCACAGGAGATTCCAAAATATCTGTGGATAGCCCAAACACAGCATAGCAATCATCCCTTGAGCTCTACAGTTTTATACTTAGATAAATAATCTAGTCAACTAAGCATGCTGAAATACCTCTACAGAACTTCTTAAGTACAATGAATACTGAAGGATTAATTCAGTCAGTGCTAAACAATGAATTTTAAAAGGAAGGGATAGTAGGAGACAGCAGAGCAAACAGACATATTAACATGAGACAACACAATAGATATTCTGCATTAATGAGCAACTGATCCCTTTATTTACTTCCCTTCTGGATAAGATCAGAGAAGTTAAGGCTCCACAAAAACAAACTTACTAAAAAAAAAAAGATGCACTTATCAAACTAAAGTTAAACACAAAACCAAATGCAGTGAGGATCACGTAATGTTCCAGAGGTTGCTTCTGGGGTTTCTTCAGTCTGGTGTTACACTACGCCTTCAATACTCAGAGGTCAGTTTTCTAACAGTGGTGCTTCCTATACACAAACATATTGTTAAGAAATAAGACCTTACACACTTGTTAGGGCTTATGCTGAGATTTTTTTTTTCCACTGCCACAGCTTTGTGATAAAAAACTCTACAACCTCCACATCAAGTCTTGGGAGCTGAAAGCAACCAAAAGACTTGAACGAACCCAGTTTTCTCAGACTTTTCCACACACAAAACATAAAGCTGACCTTTATCTATTTTTCTGGAAAACATGAAGATGTAGCTCCTGACAGAGCCTGAAACATCACTTTTTAGTTAAAACAGCATCCCTACATATAAACCTTAATTTTAAAATTGTGGATATGATTTACAATTTACAGATATTTATGGGTGTCATCACAAATGACTAACAGATCAGGCTGATATTCTTACATGCACAGGAGTTTGAAAGCTTGCTAAATAATCTTTCACCTTTAAAGAAAGATTTAATCTTGATAAGAGGAAGAAGTTCAGCTAAAGAAAAACAAACATCTCTGCTAAGACTGCTCAGCTGCCTTCCAACATATAATTCAGATCACAAAGTTGCCATGGCATCAACTTCAGGACTCTGGTCATACACACAAAATGTCTTTTTTCCTACATACTCTTATGGGAAGCTGAGCAACTCTGGCCTTGAACCAAATATGTTTTGGCTCTAAAGCAGATATAATTCATTACCATTTGGACATTCCAATGGTTAGCTACACTGAGAAAGCAAGGCAACCAGAACTTCAGAGCATCCACATAAATGAAGCGCTGAATACACTACCCGAGCAGAGGCAAAAAACAGTACTTGTGTTTACCTTGCTCATTGGCACTATTTAATAATATATTACCATTTTTCACTTAAACAGCACTTATACAGCAGATCAGAACAAATAGGAAAGGTTCATTTTTGGCCACTGCATATTAAGCAGTGCGAGGAAATTTTCTAGGCTCTAAGGCATCACGCTTATTTCCCTAATTCCCAGGTAGTTTTAATTTTTTAAGTATCAGGCTATTTTTAAGCAACAGCTATCAAAAATATGAGGTAACATAGGACTTCTGCATATACTGAATAATTCTGCAAAACTCTGAAGTAGGCTGGATGAGTAAAACATTTAAAATACTCCAGACCAGTGAACAAACCTCTTGCCAACTGTTTTTATACCCAGCAGTCACAGAAGCCCAAAGTAAACCTCCCACATCCTCAGCTGTTAGTTTTCCAAATGGTGCAAAAGCACTGGCTTCGTCAGAAACTGCCATGTGAGGCAGAGCAGGCGAGTGCCACTGCCATCCGGCCCCACGGGGCTACAGAGCAGGAACCACGGGACCCGGGGACACATTCCACATCACACCAAGGCAAATCTAAACCTCCTTCCATCCCGCGGGGTCCAACCTCACACAAAGATGTCTCCAGCAACATTCTATTTTTGAAAACAGTAATTCAGGACCCAGTTCCCTATCCAACAAATATGCATTATGAGGCCACGGCAAACAGATACAGAGAAATCAGAAAGCTTTAAGAAAGTCTGCTTTAAAATACACTGTTCCTATACACTATCACTAACTCACATATTAAAAACTAATCAAGTTACCGTTTTATCATTTTATGCTTGAGATCCCAGCAGGAACACTGATGACCTCTAGGGCAGGCGCTTCTGCTCCAGCCGTCAAAACAAGGTCGTTGCCCCCAGACACGCACATGTCACACCCCCCCCCACCCCACCCCCGCCTCTGCCCGCGCACGGCCGAACCCGCGGCCCGGCTCTGCTCAGGTCGTGCGCCTCTTCTCAGCGGCTCTTCCTCGCCTTCTAATACCGAAACCAAACACCACTAAGAAACCAAGTTTTGCAGAAAGCAGGTTTTTTTTTTTTTTTTTCCCCCAGACCTTCCCTGGTAAAGGCATGAAAA